>JAQZBX010107061.1:0-10690 GCA_029593785.1 Cabassous unicinctus
TTGCAGTAACTTCGTTGCTGAAGTTTCTCTTCTATGAAAAGGGTAAGGCAGAAGTTTTTACTTACTATTTAATTTTGCTTTTAAGTACTATGGTATAATTTAATTCTGAATTTTGTTCTTTTCTGTGGAAATAAAGGTACTGAATTTTAAAATCTCAGTTAACCAGAGGTGTGAGGGTCTATTTCTGAATTCTCAACTCTCTTCCATTGTTCAATATAGTTTTCTTTTTGCCAGTACCATGCAGTTTTGACAACTGTAACTTTGTAATATGCTTTAAAATGATATGTAGCTTTGAAATATGCTTTAAAATGCAAGTCCGCCAACTTTGTTTTTCTTTTTCAAGATGTGTTTGGCTATTTGGTACCCCTTAGTCTTCCAAATACATTTAGTAATTGGCCTTTCTATTTCTTCAATGTAGGCTGTCAGAATTTCTAAGGAGATTACATTGAATCTGTAAATCAATTTCAGTCAAATTGACATCTGACCAATATTGAGTCTCCCAATCCATGAACAAGGAATGACCTTCCATTTATTTAGATGTTCTTTGATTTCCTTAACAACGTTTTTTAAATCTCTGTGTGCAAGTCTTTTACATTTTTGATTAAATTTATTTCAAATATTTTATTCTTATACTTTCTATTGTAAATAGAATTTTTTATTGATTTCCTCCTCAGATTGCTCATTGCTAGTTTATAGAAGCACTACTTATTTTTTATTTTATTTTATTTTTTACTTTGTTTTATTTTTTATTTTTTGAGGTACTGGAGCTGGAGATTGAATCTGGGACCTCCTATGTGAGAAGCTGACGCTCAATGACTGCGCCACATTGGTTTCCTGACTTCTTTTTGTTTGTTTGTTTGCTTGCTTGCTTGTTCTTTGTCTTTGTTTTTAGGAAGCACGGGGGACAGAACCTGGGACCTCCCATATGGGATGCAGGTGCTCAACTGCATGAGCCACATCCACTTCCCTGAATTTTGCATGTTAATCTTATACCCTACCAATTTGCTGAACTCATTTATTAGCTCTTGTAGCTTTGTTGTAGTTTTTTTGGGTCTTTCTCTATATAGAATCATGCCATTTAAAAATAATGAAAATTTTACTTCTTCCTATCCAATTTGGTTGCCTTTTATTTGTTTTTCTTGCCTACTACTCTAAAGAGAAATTCTAGCACAATATTGAATAACAGTGGTGACAGTGAGCATCCCTGTCTTGTTCCAGATCTTAGAGAGAAATCTTTAAATCTTTCATCATTAAGTATGATGTTTTTAATATTTGCCTGTAATCATGATGAGGAAGTTTCCTTTTATTACTATCTCTCAAAGGGTTCTTATCAATAAAGGATGCTTGGATTTTGTCAAATGAATTTCTGCAGCAATCGTGATTGTCATGTGTGTTTACCCATTTGATTTATTAATGTGATGTATTTCATTAATTTATTTTCTATTTTTGAAAGACCCTTGCATACCTGGGATGGAACCCACTTGATAAAGGATTAAAATTATTTTTTTTAAATTTTTTGAAAGATATCATTCATACATGAACATTCATAAGTAATAATTATATATTACAATTGGTGAATGTGCAAAAACAAACATGCACATCATCATACAGGACTCACATACATCACTCTACTACCAACAACTTGCATTGTTGTGAAACATTTGTTGTAAACTATGAAATAGCATTATCAAAATATTACTGCTAATTATAACCCCAAATCTAACAAAGGTGTTTTTTTCCCCCAACCCACATGATTACTTTTTTTCTTTTTATTGTACACTTAAAAAAGAAATTAAAGATAAAGATTAAAAGCTTTTTTCTTCTTATTGTATACTTAAAAGAATTAAAGAAAAAGATTAAAATCTTTAATTTTAAAGATTAAAATTAAAAGATACTTAGATGACATAAATATTACATAAAAAATATAAAGCATTCCCATATGCCCCACTGCCACACTTTCTCACATTAACAACATCCTTCATTAGTGTGGTATATTTATTACAATTGGTGAATACCTATTGGAGCATTGTCATTATGTGTGGATTATAGTTTGTGGTAGGTGTGAAAGTATTTTGTTGGGATTTTTCATCTATGTTGATTAAATAAATTTTTCTGTAATTTTATTTATTATAGAATCTTTACCTGCCTTTGGTATTAGAATGATGATGAATTCTAAGCATGAGTTAGGTATTGTTCCCTCCTTTTCAATTTTTTGGAAGAGTATGAGGAGGATTGGCAGTAATTCTTCTTGGAATGTTTAGAATTGCCCTGTGAAGCCATTTGGTCCTGAGTTGTTCTTTGTTGTTTTGGGGAAGTTTTTCATGATCTGATTCAAACTAATTTTTTTTTTAAATTTATCCCCGCTACCCCAGATAGCTCTGTCATCTGTCTGTGCATTGTTTGCTCAACTCCTCCAGGAGACACCAGGAACCGGACTTGGGACATCCCACATGGGAGGTGAGTGCCCAATGGCCTGAGCCACATCAACTCACCATGGGCTGCAGTGTATGCTGGTTTGTAGCATCTGCTTGTTGCAGCTGTGTGGAATCTAGCTCATTGCTGTGGGTGGAGCGTCTAGCTCATTGCAGCAGGTGTGGCATCTATTCATCTTGTTTTGGAACACCAGGAACTGAACCCACGGCCTCTCATGTGTTAGACAGGTGCCCAACTGGTTGAGCCACATCCACTTCCCCTATTTAGATTCAATTCATCTGTTGAGGTCTTCTGTTTAATATATGGTCAGTATACATTGTTTTTGTGATTCTAAGAATTTGTCAAATTCATCTAAGTTGTCTAAATTGTTGGCATACAATTGTAGAGTATCCTCTTATGATCTTTTATTATATCTGTGGGGTCAGTGCTAATGTCACCTCTCTTATTACAGATTTTCTTATATGCATGTTTTCTATTTTTCTCTTTCAGAATCTAGCTGTATGTCAATTTTATTCATCTCCTAAAATAGCCAAATTTTCATTTTGTTTATTCTCATTATTGTTTTTGATCCTCAATTTCCTTTATATCTGCTCTAGTCTTTTTTATTTTTTTTCCATCTGCTTGCTCTAAGATTAGTTGGCTGTACATTTTCTAGTTCCTGCACTTTGCAGCCAGGTCTTTTATTTATCTCTTTCTTATTTTTTAAGGTTAATATTTTGGGCTACAAATTTCCCTCTCAGCCGTTCATTTGTTGCATACCATAAATTTTGATATGTTGTGTTCTTATTTTCTTTCTTCTTAAGATAATTAATGATATCTCTTATAATTTTTTTCTTTGACCTACTGATTGTTTCAGTGTGTTGGTTAAGCTCAATATATTTCTGAATTTTTCATTTATCTGCTTCTTATTGATTTCCAGCTTCATTCTATTATGTTCAGAAAAACTGCTTTGAATAATTTCAATATTTTTACATTTATTGAGAATTCTTTTGTGTCCCAACATGTGATCTATCTTGGAGAATGATCTATGAGTAAATGAGAAAAAATTATAATCTGCTGTTAAGTGTGCAATATTCTGTGTATATCTATTATCCCTTGTTCATTTATTATATTATTCAAGTTCTCTATTTCTTTAATGATAATCAATCTAGATGATGGGTCTATTGATGAGAGTGGTGTATTAAAGTCTCCAGTTATTATTGTAGAGACATCTGTTTCTCCCTTCAGTTTTACCACTGTTTGCTCCATGAATTTTGCGCACCCTGATTAGGTGCATAACTATTTATGAGTGTTATTTCCTTTAGTAGATTGATCCTCTTAGTAATACATTGTGTCCTTGTCTCTCATAATGGTTTTGTTTTTAAAGACTATTTTACCTGATATTAGTATAGTTAAGCCAGCACTTTTTTTTTAATGTTTGCATGGGATATCTTTTACCAACCTCCCACTTTCAACCTATTTGTGTCCTCGGGTATAAGCTGAGTCTTTGGTAGACAATATATAGTTGGACCATAATTTTTTTGTTCATTGTGCCAATCTGTGTCTTTTCACTGGAGTGTTTAATTGATTATCATTTTGTGTTATTATTTTAAGGTCAGTAATTACTTCAGCCATTTTATCTTTTATTTTATATATGTCATATCTTACTTTTACTTCTTTTTTTAAACTTTTAGTTACCCCTGCTGATAATCTTCTCTTCTACCCTCTCCTCCAAGCCTCTGTCTCTATCTTTTCCTTTTAAAACTCCCTTTAATTTTAAATGTAGAGCCAGTCTCTTGTTGACAAACTCTCTCAGTTTCTGTCTGAGAATGTGTGAGTTCTGTAAACTCTTCTTCAATTTTGCATAGTAGTTTTGTCAGATAAAGAATTCTTGGATGGCAATTTTTCAGTTTCAGTATCTTAAATATATATTACTGCCTTCTCACCTCCATGGTTTATGATGAGCAATTTGCACTTAATTTTATTGCTGTTCTGTGGAATGTGATGAATTGCTTTTATCTTGCTGTTTTCAGGATTCTCTTCTTATGTTGGCCTTTAACATGGTGATTAGTATATTTCTTGGAATAGGTCTATTAAGATGTATTCTGTTTTGGGTATGTTGCCCATTTTGGAACATATATTTTTGTGTTGAATAGGAGTTTGAAATTTTTCAACCATTATTTCCTCAAATATTCTTTCATCCCTTTTCACTACTCTCTCTTCTGGGACAAACATGACACATACGTTTGCGTGCATCATCCTTTCATTCAATTCCCTGAGATCTTGCACAATTTTCCCATTCTTTTCTCTGTCTGTTCTTCTGTTTGTAAAGATTTTGAATGCCCTATCTTCCAGTTCACTAATTCTTTCTTCTCCTTGTTCAAATATGCTCTTTTATACCTCTAGTGTATTTTTAATCTCTTCTCTTGTGCCTTTCATTCACATAAGTTCTGTTTTGACACTTTCAAGTTCTTTATGCTCACCCAGTATCTTCTTAATATCCTTTTATCTTTATGCAAATTTCCTTCATCTTCTAGATTTGATTTAGGAGATTAATTTGAACATCTTTGATTACTTGTTCCAAATTGTGCATCTCCTATGATTTTTAATTAGTTCCTTTGGGCTATATTTTCCTGCTTTTTAGTATGGTTGTAATGTATTGCTGATGTCTAGGCATCTGATTCTCTTGATGAATTTACTCTGAAAGTCAGTTTCTCTCTCTCGTCTATGGTTTTCTTGTTGATTGGCTTTTGGTTAAGGCTTTTTTTGAAACTTCAATCAACTTATTTTACACCTTTAAAATTGCCCGACCTTAACTGCTCAGCTTTATTCAACCCTTCTTTATATGATTATTGCCTTGGCTATGCATTGCAAATTTTCAGATTAATCCTTTTGTGCAATTGTTTCACCCCTAAGAGAAAACATCCTTTCTTTTAATCTTTTTCTGGGACTTTCAATCTATTCTGTTTGTTTTTGTTTTATCTCTGAAGTTTTATTTTTCTCTCCTTCCTTTGCCTCCGGATTCTTTCGACTGGAGCTAATTATTGGGGGAGGGCCACACCATAAAGGACTTTTCCAGTCAGTAACTCCAAGCAAAAAAAAATATGGCATGTAGCCTCTGAAGGAGGCCCAGACCAGTTCCAAACTTCCCTGGAGGGAGGGACAGGAAAGATACCAAATAGACATTTTGTCATTTCCCTAAGGATGCACTTCCTGGCCTTCCAGCATATGGCACTCAGTGGGAAACTGTCCTGACATCCTTAAGAAGGTGGTAGGTCTTTAAACCTCCTTTGGTTCCACCTCTTACAATTGAGAACTTAAAAGAATGGAGAACCTCATTGCCTCAGTATTGGCAGATATTGTTTGATTATTTTGAATTATGGTTAATAGGGAGTGTATAAGCATTGGCTCAAGAAGCCCTTGAAAACTTACCAAAGCCAACTGGGTCAAACATCTAGTACAGGTTACAATAGTGTTGTAAATCACTTGATTAACATAACAAGTAAAATAATGGAAATGAGCTAAACAAATGGGCTAAATGAAATTGACAGAAGCCAGGGGTGGGGAGCAAGCATTTGGTTATGCATTACAACAATACTGTAAACTGTTCAATTAACTTAAGGTAACAAGTAAAGGAATAGAAATAAGTAAAAATGGCATTGCAGTTACATGTGAAACTGTTGTAGTCAGTGGTTACAATCAATGGGGAATTAGAAATCTTTTCCAAGGACTCAAGGGAGGGGTGCTAAGCAAAAGTGGGTTGGCTGGCTACTGGAGGTTTCATTATCTAATGGTGAATATATTTGTGTGGAAAAGAATTGTGTTAACTACCAATCATTTGTTGATTAATCAGTGTTTGTTTACCCATTAAGGAAATCCTCAACAGATATGTGTGATAGATTGATATCTAGATAGATGAATAGACACAGAAAGATAAACACAAATATATATGTAAATATTGATATTCTATGTAGAAAATCCATTTATTTTATTTGTGCATGTATATAATATGCCATCAATGCCAAGCTACTAGCATTTGAAAGATGCTATATGATTTTTTCTCCTTTAAAAACATATAAATGTGACTATCAGTTAAGGGAATATGAGCATCAATTTATCATCCAGTAGAAAATTAATTAGGGCATTCAGGTAGAATTTTATGTCTACTGCAAGCAAGCTAACCTGGGGTACATTTGTGCTATTGCTGATTTGGCCAATAAGTTGTGTGATCTGTGCATTGCTTTAGGGAGATGCTACCACTCCTGCTTTTTTCTGTTTGTTTGTTTTGGCTGGGATGATTTGACATCAAACCACGAAAACATACATTTTACTACTTATTTCATTAGATTCTATTAATAATAAAAAGGTATCATAAAAATTTGCTCAGTTTAAAACTCAATATGCATTGCTAAAATATTTTGTAATGAATATCAAAAAACGTTCAGAGAATAGCGCAGGATATTATAACAACAACTGAATAACCAGTACCTTCTTTTATTAAATCCTAACAAATTACAGATTTTCAAAACTTCTTAATAGTTTCAATAAGTGAGATAACTTACTGGATAAACAATGCCCAAAATATTTCCTCCTCCTGAATATTAAAGGTAATTTATATTGATAAAAAAATAATTGGTGACCTTCAGTAAGCAAGAAGGAAGTATTATTGAGCAAGAGAACCATGCATGCAGAGCAGCACCATAAAGCGGTGTCACTAAGCAGACTTTTTGTCATGAGCCTTGACTTGTTGGTTTTTCTCACAAGGACAGGGGTCTTTGTTGCTACAGCAAAGTATCCTTGGTATGTCAGCTTAGTTCAGCTGACCTCCTTTACTTCGTCATAGTTCTCCTGGATAAAATGGAAGCTCAAGCAAATCAAGTTGTTTAGGAGTTATTTAACATTTCATTTTCACATTCCTTTCTGTTGGTCAAGGTAGTCTGCTGACTCCCCAAAGACCAAGTATGATTTCTTGGGAGCTTATGAATTTGCACCCTAGATTTACAGGAGATTTTGAATGATAGGTTATGAACTTTCAAAACATAGCACCAGCATTAAAGAAACAAGACAACTGTGTTACAGTACAGTGATTTACAACAGTTATAGATACCTGCTTTTGGCTACTTCAGAAGGCTAACATGCATCAACACTATAATTAAGTAAACTGTTACACTTATTGGTATTTTCTTTTGGCTACAGTGTACAATATCAGAAGGTTAGTAATTGCTTAAAATACAATGCACCGAGTCAAAACACATCTGTCATTTTCTCAGTTAAAAATCTCCCATATTCTTTTTGCCAATTCCTTAATACTAAGGGATTTATGGGAGTTGATTATGCTACCTACTTCCTTCTGAAAAGGAATGCCATCTTTATATTCCTAGGAATTGGAAGGATAGAACTTCTTAGATTGCCATTGCACATATTTCTTGATTTTGAGTTTCTACTGAACTACTAATGTCTTTACTGCTATTTTATTTTAGCAAGACTGAGATAAAAAGCAGAGACAAACTTTTATCATGTTAACAATTATCTACAATAATATTATTAGACTTAATTGTAGTATGGAATAGAACCAAGATCTAATCCTTGGGATAAGTTAGCAATTTTCCTTAAAGCTTTGCATCTTGTGTTAATTAGTGTAATATGACACCTGCATACGAGTAACCTCCAGAATGACCTCTGGACTATATTTAAAATATCTTAGCCATAGTAACATTATTTTATTTCATCCTTTCCCCCCATTTGTCTGGTTAGGATTCTTCTCCAGAAGCACTGTTGATAAATATTTGGTATTAATCCCTTGGCATTAGTAAAGCTCATTCCTGGAAGTTTTGTCCCATAGAGAGGGGAAGTTCGTAATTTTAAGTGCAGAGTTTGGCTTAGAGTGTGGCCACATTTAGCAACAAGGAGGTTTTTCTGCGGATGACTCTTAGGCCTTAATCATAATCAGGAGTAGTTTTGTCATTATAGATACATGGTTTATAAACCTTGTAAAGGCCTTTGATTATAGTTTAAGTAGAGTGGTAGATTCTGTTGCCTGAGAGAATGGCAGGAATTCCCCAGGTGGGGAAATTTATAGTTTTATGCTTTTTCTTTAGTCCTTCATGAGACTTAACAAATACTTGTTAATTTTATGCCAAAAACATTTTGAAGTGTCTCAAGGTATTAATTAACATGTATAGAATATTAAGATCTTACTCTATAATTTAGGTTTTATGCAAAATGAAGCTGAGTTAGGTGCTTCATACAAACTGATTAGACAGGTTAAAACAGATATTGAGCTACAAAAAGTTTAAAATCTTGAACAAAATAAATCTCTCCTCCTTTTTGGTTTCACACAAAAATTAAAATTTAAAAATAAAGGCACTATCACTATTTACCTTGTATTCGGATATGTTTTAGTCTTAACTAGATCATTCTCATGCACATTTCTAATTGAAGTCTGATTCTTTCTTTAGTTTCTTAAACAGTGCCTGTATGGATTTATTGTTTTAGAATTAATATAGCTTCTTCAGCTTTTTGAGACCTGGAGAATGTTAAGTCTGAGTTTCGGGTGTCACAGAGATATCTAAGTTTCCAGGAAGTTATCAGGATGCATATAAAGAGTAAAGTACTTTAGTATTTAGAAAAAACAACAACTAAAGCTCAGAAACAATTGTGTCTACTGCAGGAGTTTACAATCTAGGATGTAATTTCTTTATGAGCATTTTCTAAGTGAAGCTATTTTTAGAACTAAAAACATTTGAAAATTACTTATATTGAACTTATTAACTATAGACCATAGCAGAAGATTGTCTTGTTTCTCCGTTACATTTTTCACTAGGGTTAAATTGTTTCACAGGCAGAATATACCTACAGACTTGCCTTGCTTTTCTTTCAAAGTTCTTTTTTTTTTTCTGAGGATCAGGCTTTGATCTGTAGTAGACTGTGCACTTTTAGAGAGGCATCAGAGCAAAATAATGTAACTGATGAGGAAAGTTGGTTGCTTTTTTGATATATAACATCTTTAAAATAACTAAAACCATGACTAACAACATCATACTATTGTCTAATATTATGCAAAAAACATTGTCAATTATTGAGAAATTTTATATAATCTTTAAATATTTATATGAACATATTAATCACACAAGTTTAAATAACAAAAGTTTAGAAAATCTCTTTTAATTTCCATAATACTTTCTAAACATTTCCCATGCAACTTATATCAAAAGAACTTAACTAATTTGGCACTTCACTTTTTGCAAGGGAAAAGAACAAATCTTTTGCAATAGTTTGAAATAAATAGATATTTTTTAAGGTTTGGCATTGAGAAGGTAAATTGTCAAAGTTGTTAGTATTGAAAGTTATATTCTTTTAAAAGTGAGAAGACTTGTTTTTCTTAAACAAGAAAATTTAACATAAAGTACAAAGAAGGTCTTTTGATAAAACACAGGTTTTTTTGCCTTTTACACTGATTATTCAGCAGAAAACCACTTTATAACCTTTACTAAAAAGAGACCATGTTTTAAGAAACTGTGTCACTTTAACAGAGAACCAAATTTTAGTTTTGCATTAGTATAATATTTTTTCTAAACATCTCTAAAACTTTATAGATAGACCCATTAAATTTTACCCCTTTGAAAAAAAATGCTTTTCTGCAAACTTTCTGCATCTTTTATATTCATTCAGGTTTTGTCCCACATTTTCCTCTTTCTTAATAACCAGTTATTTTATATTAGGACAAAATTACTTTCTTGTTCCTTAGTAACAATAAAACACATTCTGTATGTCATACATACATTATCAAAATGATTTTTGAACTTTATCCAAACATTTTACAACATACAATTATCATCAAAATCAAACTTGTCAGGCTTTTTCCATACCCCCTATTATCAATACAGTACACTATTGGCCATGGTTAGTAGTAAAAGTCTGATGATATTATCTCATAATCTATGACAAATATTCTACCCCAGTGTTTGTGTGTTGGTGAAGGGATGTTGTATGAGAATTCTGCACATGTGCACGATTCTTTTGTAAGTTCACAGCTTCTGTAACAAAAATATATTTAAACAAATAAAATAATAGGGTGGGTTGGGGAAAAAATATACCAAATGTCAGATATGGACAATAGTTAGTAGTAATATTTGAAAATATTCTTTCATAATTTGTAACGAATGTTTCAAAACAATGCAAGGTGTTGGTGGTGGGATGATGTATGGGAGCCCTGTATGATTTTATGCATGTTTGTATAAAATTTTTAAAAAATCAAATTTATCAGAATAATGATGCA
>JAQZBX010107062.1:0-10683 GCA_029593785.1 Cabassous unicinctus
GTGAGAAATAAATTTCTAAGAAAAACTCTACCTTCCCTGAAGAACTCTGTAGTTGCTCTTCTTTGTAGTCCAGATATTACTGTAGGGAGGGCATTGATGGAATTAATATCCTTAAATATTATGGGAATGATCAGGACTCCAGAACTCGGTCTGGTAAAAGTCAAGTACGGACAGTTGGGCATCAAAGACAAGGTGCATGTGGCTACCAAAATGAAAGGCAGATTCAAAACAGCACTCAAAGTATTCTGAATTGCATAGAGTTATGGTATTGGCTGATAGATCATGGGGTACCTAGAAGTGAAATAGATGGGCTGTCTACTAAATTTCTTCTTGATCTGTATAAACAAGAGTTCTAGGTCGAGTGAAAAAAACCCTAGGTCAAATTACAGATGAAGAGAATCATCTTAATCAATTCCCAGATTTGAGACAGTTTACAGACTGTCAGTTTACAGACCCAGAGCCCCTTAAATGAGGAGAAGACCAGGTCCCCTTGGGGAAGGATCCTTTTAAACTGACAAAAACTTATACTGTTAATCTTCCTCCCATCTTTCCCCTAGGAGACCTAAGGCATTTTTCAGATTAACTGTACATTGGGAAAAGGAAATGATCAGACATTTTAGGGATTATTAGACAATGGCTCAAACCTGACAATTCCAGGAGACCCAAAATGTTACCATCACCCACCAGTCAGAGTAGGGGCTTATGGAGGTCAGGTAATTGATAGAGTTTTAGCTCACATCAATCTCACAGTGGGTCCAGTGGGTCCATGGACCCATTCTGTGGTTATTTCCCCAGTTCCAGAATGCATATTTGGAATAGATATACTCAGTACATGGCCGAATCCCCACATTGGATCCCTGACTTGTGGAGTGAGAGTTATTATGGTTGGGTAGGCCAAGTGGAAGCCACTAGAACTGCCCCTACCTAGCAAAATAGTCACTCCAAAGAAATACTAGATTCCTGGAGGGAGTGCAGAGATTAGTGCCACCATCAAGGATTTGAAGAATGCAGGAGTGGTGATTCCCACCACATCACCATTCAACTCTCCTATTTAGCCTGTGCAGAAAACAAATGGATCTTGGAGGATGACAGTAGATTATCATAAAATTAACCAGGTGGTCACTCCAATTGAAGCTGCTGTCCCAGATGTGGAATCATTGCTTGAGCGAATTAACACATCCTTTGGTACCTAGTATGCAGCTGTTGATCTGGCAAATGTTTTTTTTTTTCTCAACTGCCATTAGTAAGGACCAACAGAAACAGTTGGCTTTCAGCTGACAAGGACACCAGTATACTTTCACTGTTCTGCCTCAGGGGTATATCAACACTCAAGCCTTTTTTCATAATATTGTCTGCAGGGAATTTGATCATCTCTCCATCCACAAGACACCACACTGGTCCATTATATTGATGATATCATGTTGATAGGACCTAGTAAGCAACAAGTAGCAAAGACTCTAGACTTGTTGGTAAGGCATTTGCATGAGACAGGATGGGAGATAAATGCAACAAAAATAGAGGGTTCCTTTACCTCAGTGAAATTTCTAGATGTCCAGTGGTGTGGGGTATGTTGAGATATTCCTTCTAAAGTGAAGGATAAGCTGTTGTGTCTGGCTCCTCCTATGACCAAAAAAGAGATATAACACTTAATTGGTGTCTTCAGTGTTTGGAGACAATACATTCCTCATTTGGGTATGCTACTCTGGCTTATTTACTGAGTGACCAGAAAAGCTGCTAGTATTGACTGGGGACCAGAACAAGAGAAGGCTCTTTGAGAGATCCAGGCTGCTGTGCAAGTTGCACTACCACTCAGACCATAAGATCCACAAGATCCAATGGTACTGGAAGTTTCAGGGGCAAATAGAGAGGCTGTCTGGAGCCTTTGGCAGGGCCCTATGATAAAGTCATCACACAGACCTTTAGTAATTTGGAGCAAAGCCCTGCCATCCTCTGCAGATAAATGCTCTCCTTTTGAGAAACAGCTTTTGGCCTGCCACTGGGCCTTAGTAGAGACTGAACACTTAACCATGGGCCATCAAGTTACCATGAGACCAGAGTTGTCTATCATGAGCTGGGTATTGTCTGACCCACCAAACCATAAACTTGGACATGTACAGCAGCACTCCATAATAAAGTTGTTGTGGCCTAAATGAGATAGGGCTTGAGCAGTTCTGGAAGACAAAAGTAAGTTACATGAAGAAGTAGCCCAAATGCCCATGGTCACCCCCTCTGCCATGCTATGTTCTCTTTCCCAGCCCACAGCTTTGGCCTCTTGGGGAGCCCCTTACAATTAGTTGACTGAGGATGAGAAATCTCAAGCCTGATTTACAGATGGTTCTGCATGATATGCAGATACCACCCAAAAGTGGACAGGTGCAGCACTGCCACCCATTTCTCAGACATCCCTGAAGGATAATGGTGAGGACAAATCTTCCCAGTGGGCAGAACTTTTAGCAGTGCAACTGGTTGTTCATTTTGTTTGGAAGAAGAAATGGCTACAGGTGTGTTTGTATTCTTATTTATGGGCTCTTGCCAATGGTTTGTCTGGATGGTCAGGGATTTGGAAGGAACATGATTGGAAAATTGGTGACAAAGAGGTCTGGGGAAGAAGTATATGGGTAGACTTTTTTGACTGGGAAAAATCGTGAAAATATTTGTATCCCATATAAATGCTTACCAGAGTGTGACTTCAGCAGGAAGAATTTAATAATCAAGTGGATAAGTTGACCCACACTGTGGCTAATGCTCAGGCTTTTTCCCCAGCCACTCCTGTCATTGCCCAATGGGCTCGTGAACAAAGTTGTCATGGAGGTAGGGATGGAGGTTATGCATGGGCTCAGCAACATGGACTTCCCCTCACCAAGAATGACTTGGCTACAGCCATTGCTGAGTGCCCAATCTGCCAGCAGTAGAGACCCACACTCAGCCCCTGATATGGCACCATTCCTTGAGGTGACCAGCCTGCTACCTGGTGGTAGGTTGACTACATTGGGCCACTTCCACCATGGAAGGGGCAGCAATTTATTTTAACTGGAATAGACACATACTCCAGATATGGATTTGCATTTCCTGCCCACAATGCTTCTTCTAAAACTATCATCAATGGACTAACAAATGTCTTATCTAATGCTATGGTATTCTACACAGCATTGTTTCTGATCAAGCAACCCATTTCACAGCAAATGATGTGCAGGAATGAGCACATGCCCATGGAATTCACTGGTCTTACCATGTTTCCCATCACCCTAAAGCAGATGGATTAATAGAACAGTGCAATGGCCTTTTGAAGACTCAGTAATGGTACCAACTAAGTGGCAATACCTTTCAGGGCTGGTGCAATGTTCTCCAGGAGGCTGTGTATGTTCTTAATCAGCATCTACTCTATAGTGCTGTTTCCCCCATAACCAGGATTCATGGGTCCAGGAATCAATGGGTGGAAATGGGAGTGGCACAACTTACTATTACCCCTAGTGACCCATTAGAAAAATGTTTTCTTCATGTCCCTGTAACCTTAAGCTCTGCTAGTCTACAGGTTTTAATCCCAAAAGGAGCAATGCTGCCACCAGGGAGCACAATAATGTTTCCATTGAACTGGAAGCTAAGACTGCCACTTTACTACTTTGGGTTCCTCTTACCTCTGAATCAGTAGGCAAAGAAGGGGAATTACTCTACTGGCTGGGGTGATTGATTCTGACTATCAAGGGGGAAATAGGACCACATCTGCATAATGGGGGTAAAGAAAAGTTTGCCTGGATTGCAGGAGATCCTCTAAGGGCATCTCCTAGTATTGCCATGCCCTGTGATTAAAGTTAATGGAGAATTGCAACAACCCAATCCAAGTAGCAATAACAATGGCCCAAAATCTTCAGGAATGGAAGTTTTGGTCACCCCACCAGGCAAAGAAACACGGCCAGCTGAAGTGCTTGCTAAGGGTAATGGAAGCATGAACAAATAGTGAAAGAAGGTAGTGATAAATATGAACCTCGACCATGTGACCAGTTAGAGAAATGAAGACTGTAATAGTCAGAATCTTTCTTCCTTGTTTCATTATGAGTATGATTGTATATGTACACAAAATGAATTTCTTTCTTTTCCTACCTTACCTTTTACCCTATCATATGAAAAGTTATATTAGTCTCATGCCATAATATTTAAATATGTTAAGTTTAGGAGTAAATATTACCCAAGGACTTGCACCCTTTTCTGTACGGAATTAATGCATTTCCTGTTTACACATGAGATTTGAACATTGTTAGGCAGAAATATATATGTATTCATGTCTGTTATTGTTTTTACTTAGAGGCTATGTATAGTTTAACGTAATGTGTATGTTTGCCATGTTGACAAGGTGTGAGCTGTGATGGTTAGGCTAATGTCTCAACTCAGCCAGGTAATTGCACCCAGTTGTTTGGTGAAGCAAGCACTGGACTAACTGTAATACAAAGACATTTATGGACATCAGCCACCATTGAGTTTACTGCATAGATAGCTGATTATATCTACATGAATCAGGGAGACTGCCACCCTCAATGAATGATGCTTTACCCAATCAGTTGAATGCCTGAAAAGGGGATTCTCTCTATGGGAACAGCCAATGTCTCCCAGAAGCTCATTGAGGACCTTCATTGGAATTTCATTGGAGCCCCTAGTTTGCAGCCTGCCTGCAGAACCAGGACTTGTGGATCTCTATGGTCACCTGAGAGAATCATAAAATCTCATATGATTGACAGATATCTCCTATTGATTATGTTTCCCTAGAGGACCCTGGCTCATACAGAGCCCAAATCTGAAATAGACAAAATCTTTAACAGTATTACAAAAGATAATATGTACATGGCAATAATTAATATAAAGAAACTAAATATATTAAAAGTTATGATGACCACAATCCATTCTAACCTACTAGAATGGCTAAAAGTGAAAGCCTGTAGATATCAAGATTAGTTAAGGAGGTAGATAAACTGGAACTATTCCACCTTCTTGGTGGGAGTACTAACTAATAAAATCACTTTGTTGAACTGGTAGATTGTTTCTTAGTAAATATTATCATTAACCTACCAAATGACACAGAAACTACACTCAAGGGATTTATCCAAGAAAACTCTAAACATGTAGCCTTAAAAAGCTTTGCATAAAAAGTCCATAGTAAATTTATTCATAATAGCCAAACACTGTAAAAAAAAAAACCCAAAACCCTCAAATGTCCATCCACAGGCAAACGGATAAACATATTATCATATAAAATACAGTGTAATATAATTCATTGAGATATAGTAACAAACTACTAATATATTCATACTGGGAGAATTTCCAAAAAAACTATGTTAAGCAAAAGAAGGCATACTAAAGTATTAACATTGTAAGATTCCATGTACATGAACTACAATAATTGACAAAACTATTTTACTGTGATAAAAGTAAAAACAATTGTATCTTCAGGTAAAGGAGTTTGCGGATAAAGAATTGGAAATGAGCATAAGAGGATTTTCAAGGGTGATGGAAATGTTCCATATATTGATTAGATTGATATGGGAGGTCATTCCAGAGGTTACACTTAATCACATCTCAACAAGATCTCATTGACTGCCAAATTAGACACTACACCAAATATTAGGGCTCCTGAGGACTCTGGTGACACGCAGGCACTATGGACAGAGCAGATATCTCATGAATTTGGTACCTTGCCAGTTGGTCCTACTTTGGGGATTGTACTCCCCAATGTGACAGAATTGGACTCAGTTGTGGTTTCTCTACACATGACTCTTCATTTCCTTCTCTATGAACCTAAAGTTGGTGATAGATTTTGGTAGGTGTATGTCCAATAGACTTTAATCTTTGGACTGTCCATGTACCAGCTGGGCCTTGAGTCTCAAAAAAGTTGCAACACCTACCTCCAGTTCATTGGACTCACCCAGGAAACTAAAAAGGAGGTGATGATGGACAACCACCATACCAAGGATCTGATATAGCCTACCATTGCAAGCAAGAGAGTCCCATCCATTGGCTGTATGGGTCTGAAGCCACTTCTCAATTAGAGGTGGAATGAGCATTACCATCCCAGAATCCTCAGGATTGTGGAATGAAGAGTGGAATAATGGTATTCTACTATAGACTTATTGTGATTCTAACAATGGAAGAACATACATCATTGATGTCAAGGCAGTGGCCAATGGAGTTTCTGAGATCAGGGAGAGGGAAACAGATGTAATATTAGGGTATTTTTGGGACTTGGGAATTTTCCTGAATAACTTTGCAATGGTATATACAGGCCATTTATATCTTGCCATAACCTATAGAATTGTGTGGGAGAGAGTGTAAACCACAGTGTAAATTGTAATCCATACTCAGTGGCAATGCTCCAAAATATGTTCATCAATTGCAATGAATATATGACACTAATGAAGGATGTCATTAATGGGTGCAAATGTCTGAAGTATGGGGAGAGGGTATATGGGAATCCCCTATATTTTTATGTAACATTTATGTAATCTAAATATCTTTTTAAAAAATTAAAAAATGATGCAATGCTCCCCCAAATTGATCTACAGATTCAACACAATTCTTATCAAAATCCCAACTAGATGTTTTGCAGAAATCGGGAAGCTGATTCTGAGATCCATATGGAAAGTCAAAGAACACAGTATATAAAACCAATCTTGAAAAAGAAAATCAAAATTTGGAAAACTTACATTTCTCCATATAAAAACTTTTATTTGAAGCTATAATTAACACTATGCTTGTTAAATATATGTCCCAGAGACATAAATCTTTGGCCTTTTCATGTGCTGATTGAGCCCTGAATCTCAACAGAGTTGCAACACCTACTCTCCATTTCATTGGACTTATCCATGACAACTAACAAGGAGATGATCATGGAAATGTCCATCCCAAGGAACAGAGAGTGTCTGCAACAGCAAGATAGCACCATCCATCTTCCCCATGGGATATAAGGCCCCTCTCAATTGGAATCAGAATGGGCATCACCATTCCCATATCCTCAATATTGGGGAATACACAATGGAATAAGGTAGATATTATTATTCTATTGCTGATTTATTATTACTCTAGCAATGAAATAACTTGTATCATTAATATAAAGGCACTGGACACCAGAAATTCTGAAGGGCTTGAGAGGGAGAAATCGGTGTAACATGGGGGCATTTTTGGGAAATTGGAATTGTCCTGCATGACATGGCAATGACAGATACAGGCCATTATACATTGTGTCATAACATATAAAATTGGGTGGGACAGAATGTAAGTATAATGTAAAGTATAGTACATTTTTATTAACAATGCTTCAATATGTTTTCATTAATTGTAACACATGTATAACAGTAATGAAAGATGTTGTTAATGCGAGAAAGTGTGGGGGGGTGGGGATGGGGCTTATGGTAATCACCTATATTTTTATGTAAAATTTATGTAATTTAAAGCTTCTTTAAAAACAAAACTAAAATAAAAATAACACATTAAGAGAAATTACCATCAGAATTTTAATTACTGTAATTTTCTTGGAGCCAATATCCACTAGTCTATTTCCCAAGGCGAGCCAAGGATCTTTGGTAACTGGAAAGACCTCTGTCTAAGGTGGTTGGGATCTTGAAATTAATATGCCATATGAAACCACACTATTGTCTATTCCAGGTTTTCTTCATGTTTGGTAGTACTAATCAGCAGGAAAATATATTGTTTTAGAGAAGGGAAACAAATTGTGTTTTGTGGTAAGCAAAATAGTGTTCCCCCAAAGATGCCCATGTCCTAATCCCTGAAACCTGTGAATATGTTAACTTCTGTGGCAAAGAAGTTTTACAGTTGTGATTAAGTTAAGGAACTTGAGATTGGGAGACTGTCTTAAACATTTTAAGGTCCTAATGTTATCACAAGTGTCCTTAAATGTGAAAGGGGGCCAGGAGAGTGATAGCAGGAGATGTAACAATGGAGACAGAGGTTGGAAAGAGGTGAATGCTGTCTTTGAAAATTAATGAGGGCTTCAAGCCAAGGAATGTGGGAAGCCTCTAGAAACTAGAATAGGCAAGGAACAAAGTCTTCCCTAGAACCTGCTGAAACCTTGATATGAGCCCACTGAGGATTCTAATCTCCATAAACGTAAGATTATAAACTTGTACTATTTTAGGTGTTATGTTTGTTGTGATTTGTTACAGTAACAAGAGGAAACTAGTACAGTTATCCCCAATGTAAGAATATTTAATGTGTTTATTAGGTTTCTAAATATAGAATCTGTAGTTATAATTTCCATACAAACTATCACAAGCAAGAAAATGTTGTGATTTAGTGAATTCAGAGGCTATTTCTCATTTACCAACAAATTTGAATAGGTTGTACAAAGAATGTACTTTAGCAGCTTTCTGTATTTATATTCATTACATACAAGGAGAGAACACAGCTGGAGTTTGATCAAGTGGAGAATAAAGCTAATATCACATTGCATAGGCATATCCTATGGTGCCTTAGGCATGAGTCTATTTCTCTTGCTAATGTCATTATTATGAGAAAAGCTGCAAGCGAAAGAAGTCAACAGTCATTAGAAACAGAAGGATACACAGTCTTTTGTGGAATGATTAGAGAAGGAAATTGTGCAGTGAACAAAGAAATGTCATCAAGGGAGTAAACTTAGGTTGTAAATAATATGACACAAAATAATATCTTAAGGCTATGAGTTTAAAAATTTATGAGGTTGGGACTTTCCATGGCTAAAACTCATAAGCAAAATAAAAATAAACCAATAAACTGGAAAAGAATGTCTGTAGTTTATCAAAGAATAAGTGCTTGTATCTGTAATATATAAAGAAATTCTAGAAATCAGCAGGATAAAATATCAGCAAATTATAGTAAAATGAGAGAAAGGAAATAAATTTCAGTTCATGAAAAAACTATTAGAAATGACCCCTAAATATATGAAAAGATAATCAAGCTCATTCATCTAAAGAGAAAGTAAGTTAAACTGAACTGATAAGACATGCTTTACCTATAAAATTAGACGAACATTGGAAAAATCTCTCCACTGGTCCAATTAGAGAGAAACAAGTACTCATTCTTTTTTTGTTATTTTTTTTTATTTTATTTTAAAGAAGCATTAGATTACATAAATGTTACATCAAAATACAGGGAAAATCTTTAGTAAAAGGTAAAGGATTTATTTGATTTGAAGAAAAATAATATTGAGCTCCCATTTTAGGGATTTCTGTTACATTGTCTAAAAGGACAGCAACAATCCCCCGGGTTCAAGGGTCAGTGCCTAGTGAAATATGACAGGCAATTATGCCATGCCCTTGATATTGATGATTGTACTTATGAAACTGTTCTTGTGAAATTAAAGCAGCCTAATATTATATACTGTTTAAGAGTTGACTCCCAAAAGCCTCCTTATTGTTCAAATGTGAAATATGGCCTCACTCTCAACCAAATTCAGCATAAAAATGCACTATGTTCCACTCCCACCCTTGGGCATGGGACTTGTCTCCTAGTGATGAGCCTCTCTGGTATCGAGACAACATTACCAAGTGCCAACTGGCAATGCATCTGGAAAAAGACCTTGACATAAAGTGGGAAATGGTAAATGCAAATAAGTTTTTAGGGCTAAGAGATTTCAAACTATGTTGGGAGGTTATTCCGGAGATTAAACTTAGGCACATCTCTGCAGGATTTCATTGACTGCCACAGTTAACAGTGCCTCAAATAGTGGGGATCTTCAGAGCTCTAGATGCATCCATAAAGTATAAGCAGGATAGAAACTCCAGGAATTCAGCACCCTGTCAGTGGGCCTTACTTTGGAATTTATGCTCCCCAGTGTAACGGTGTTGGATTCACTTATAGGTTCTCCACACATGGCTCTTCTGCATCTTTTATTTGAGCCTATAATTAGCATTGTAATTGATTACTATAGGTCTCAGAGATTTAAATCTTTTGTCTGTCCATGTGTCAGTTGAGCCTGATTTTCAGCAGAGTTACAAAACATAATCTCTAGTTCATTGGACTCATCCAGGACAACTAACAAGAAGATAGTGTTGGACAACACCCCTTCCAAGGAACAGAAAGTGTCTGTAACTGCAAGCAAGATAGTTCCATCCAAGTTCCCAATGGAATGTAAGTTCCTTCCCAATTAGAAGGAGAGTGGGCATCACCATCCCCAATTCCCCCATATTGAGGAATGAACAATGGACCAAATTAGACTTATTATTATTCTACTATAGACTTATTATTATTCAAGCAATGGAAGGAAACTTATCATTGGTATAAAGGCAGTGGCCATCAGAGGTTCTTAAAGATGGGAGATAGAAGAATAAGTGTAACATGGGGACATTTTTGGGACATTGGCATTGTCCTGCATGATTTTGCAGTGATGGGTACAGGCAATTGTACATTTTGTCATAGTCCACAAAATTGTGCAGGGCAGAGTGTAAAGTATAATGTAAACTGTAGTCCATGGTTAGTAGCAATGTCTAAATATGTGTTCAATTTTAACATATGTAACAATGAAGCATGTTGTTAATGTTGGAAAGTGTGGGAGGGGAGAGAGTGGGGCATAAAAGAATCCCTTATATTTTTGTGTAGCATTTATGTAATCTAAAGCTTCTTTTAAAATAAAAAGAATTAATGTAAAAAATAAATAAAATAAAATCTTTTAAAAGTATACTATTTTGGGGAGCCAATGTGGCTGAA
>JAQZBX010107063.1:0-10690 GCA_029593785.1 Cabassous unicinctus
TCATGTCATCTGCAAATAAGGGAATGTTTTACTTCTTCTTTTCCAATTTGAATGCCTTTTCCTTCTTTGTCTTGCCTAATTACTCTGGCAATTACTCAGCCCAGTGTTGAAAAACAGTGGTGACAGTGGGCATCCTTGTCTTGTTTCTGACCTTAGAGGGAAAGCTTTCAGTCTTTCCCCAGCAAGTGGGATGTTAACTGTGGGCTTTTCATATGTGCCATTTATCATGTTGAGGGAGTTTTCCTCTGTTCCCAGTGATTAAGTGTTTGTTTGTTTTTTTATGTGTTTTGTAATTTATTAAAATTTATCAAAAGTGTGCTATGTTCTCTACAGAACAGTGATCTTATGAGCTGCTTGTTGTATCAAAACTACATGAAAGGTGCATTTCTTGGAAGTTAAATAGTTTCAAAATGCCTCCATAATGTTTACTGAATATTGCTCTTTTTTAGGGTGAACTGTGTGTATGTTATACTTGTGTCGACAGTTGTTCTAAGTGTTTTTATCAAGAAGCATTGCTGGATTTTGTCAAATGCTTTTTCTCCGTCAAATGAGAAGGTAAAGTGTCGTCCCCCCTTTCTGTTAGTGTGTGGTATATTGCATTAATTGATTTTCTTGCCTTGTACGACCCTTGCGTACCAGGGATAAATCCTGCTTGATCTTGGTGTACAGTTCTTTTAATATGCTGTGGGACTTGGTTTGTTAGTATTTTGTTGAGGACTTTTGCATCTATAGTCATAAGAAATATTGGTCTGTAGTTTTCTTTTCTTGTGGTATCTTTATCCAGCTTTGGTATGAGGGTGGTGTCGGCCTCGTAGAATAAATTAGAGAGTGTCCCCTCCTCTTCATTTTTTTTGGAAGTGTTTGAGCATAATTGGAGTTAAGTCTTCTTGTAACATCTGGTAGAATTCCCCTGCGAAGCCAGTTAGTCCTGTGCTTTTCTTTGTTGGGAGGATTTTGATAACCAAGTCAATCACTTTTCCAGTAATATGTTTGTTGAGATCTTCTTAATTCATTGTAGGTAGTTTTTATGTTTCTAAGAATTTGTCCATTTCATCTAGGCTATCTAATTTATTGGCATACAGTTGTTCATATAACTTATCTTTTGATGTCTTCTCTGATCCATATGTTACTTAGAAGTATGTTGTTTAATTTGTAAGCAATTGTGAGTTTCCTATATTTCCTCCTGTTATTGATTTCTTTTTCAATTCCATTTTGATTGGGGAACACACTTTGTGTGATTTCAGTTCTTCTAAATTTATTGGGATTTGCTTTATGGCCTAGCATCTGGCCTAGTGTGGAGATGTTATAAGTGCACTTGAAAAAATGTGTATTTTGCCCTTGTTCAGTAGACTGTTCTATAGATGTCAATTAGATCAAGTTGATTGATCATGTTGTTCAGGTCGTCTATATTTTTTTGTCTACTTGTCCTTTCCATAATTAAGAGTGGAGTAGTAAAGTCTTCAGTTGTTTTTGCTGAGTCATATATTGTTCCCTTTAATTCTGCGGGGTTTTTTTCATTTGTTTTTAGGCTCTGCTGTCGGATATATATTTTTTATTTTTGTTTCTAATTTCTATATCTTCCTCATTAATTCATCTTTTTATCATTATAAAATGCTCCTCTTTTATATAAATTTGACTCTTGTAACAAATTTTTGTTTTGAACCCTATTTTGTCTCATATATTATGGTAGTTACTCCTCTTCTCTCATGCTTACTGTCTCAATGACATCTTTTTCTATTCTTTTCCTTTCAACGTATTTATGTGTTTGAATTTAATGTGTCTGCTGGACAGCATGTAGTTGGATCTTGTGTTTTTTGTTTTTTTTTCTTTTTCCCAGAATATCTCTGCTGTTTGATTGGATTTTGTAATCCAGTCAGTGTTTTTGTTAATATGGTTGCATTTACATCTGCCATTTTGCTATTTATTTTCTGTCTCGTTTTTTTTTCTTTTCTTTTCTTTCTTTCCTGCCTCCTTTGTATGTATTTTCTTCTATATCATTTTAAATTCTTTGTGATTTTTAACTATTTTTGGAATTGCATTTTTATTGGTTGGTCTAGGTATTACAATGTTCATTTTCATTTATCACAAACCTCCAGATTAATGCTAATTTAATTTCTTTATAATATAGAAAATTTGCTCTAATGTAGCTGCATTCCCTTCCTTACCCTTTGTGCTCTGGTTGTCTTAGGTATTGAATCTCTATATATGTTACAAAATCAACAATACAGTGTTAAAATTATTGCTTTGTGTAATCTTACGCTTTTTAAAGGGCTTAAGAGAATGAGAAAGGAAAGGTGTATTGGCAGACTCTTTTACATTAGCCTACATTTTCCCATTTCCCCTACTCTTTATTTCTCCCTGTGCGTCTGAGTTACCAGCTGGTGTATTTTATTTGCTCCAATTTAATTTCATTCTGTTTTCCCACTTTTGTGTTGTTAGTACCACATTTATTACATATTTTATGTTATCAAGCAATACAATTTTATAATTATTGTTTATGCACTTGTTTTTTTAAATCATGGAAAGATTTAAAAGATTTAAAAGGAAAGAAAAAGGTTTATACTTTCCTTTGCCTCTTTGTGTGGATTCAATTTACCATCTTGTCTTACATCCTTTAAACTTGAAGTACTTCCTTTGAATTTTTGTAGGACAGCTCTGCTAGCAATGAAATCTCTCAGTCTTTGTCTTTCTAGAAATGTCTTTACTTCACCTTCATATTTGAAGGATAGTTTTGCTGGATGTAGAATTTGTGGTTGCCATTTTTTCTTTAAGCACTTTGAATCCGTCATCCCACTGGCCCCCATTGTTTCTGCCCCTTTTTACTCTCTTGTCCTTCTAGAACTCCCATTCTGCATGTGATAGTATTCCTGATGGCATCCCACAGGTCCCTGAGGCTTTGTTCATTATTTTTTCATTCCTATTTCTTTCTGTTCTTCAGATTGATAATCTTTATTGTTCTATTTTCAAGTTGCTGATTTTTTTTTCTGCCAGCTTAAATCTGCTGTTGATAACGTCAAGTATATTTTTCATTTTAATTTTTTCTACTTTTCAACTTCAAAATTTCTATTGGTTCTTTTAAAAATAATTTCTCTCTTTTTGAATGATGTCTTCTATTTATTGTCCTGCTCTCCTTTACTTACGTTTGGGGTCTTTGTCCGGGCTCTCTCAGAGACAGTGTCCCTCCATATTTTTCCTATATTTGAGTCATATATTTTCCTTCTTTGCACATCTCATAATTTTTTGTGGTAGACTGGACATTTTAGATGATACATTGTAGTAATTTGAATTCTGAGCCCCTTCCTCCTTGGGGGGTGGTGGTGGTGGTTATTGCTGTTTTTATTTTTTGTTTGCTTGTTCATTTTTGCCTGGACTACTTTTCTTTTGTCTGTTTACCTCTGACTGTGTGAGATGTCTCTGCTTGCTTTTTCATTCTTAATTTTAGCCTGTATTTCTAGGCCTTGCCCCAGACTCAGCTGAGCTTATTGGTCAATCAGTATCTGATTAGATGGTGGCCTTCAATACCTTGAGCCAGCAAAGCTTCCTCCCTTTGTCTGCATGTGACTTTTTTGGGGGGAACGCTTTCAAAGATTACAAGTCTACTCCGGGTTTTACTTTCTGAATTTTCAAGGCCTCATTTTCAGCCAGGGACCAGTAGCTCACTATGGCCTCTCCTGTTTCTCCAGAGTGTGCACACAGCTTTCTAGCCCACCAAGGATAAATGGGATCTTTTCCTTATATGGTGTTTGCCATATAATTCGCAGAATCTCCTTGTTTTTGGCTGGTCTGCTATTTGTGGCTTGTCCCAACCCATTTTGTGATATCAGGCTTGATGTAATATTATCCTTCCCTGATTTTTTGCTCCAAGGTTACTTTTGTTTTTGACAGCACCCCTGGGCATGCATTTTTCCCAACTGTGCTCCAAATAATATCAACTTCTTTCATCAGGGCAGCAGTGCTGCCAGTCCTCAGACCTGCCTCTCCTGCCCATTTAGAACTTGTGCACCAAAGTGCTGGGGTGGAAGGAGCGATGGGAACAAACCTGGATATACTGCCACAGTCTCTTCTCTGCTCTCACCAAGATTATGCAGGTTTTCAAGCATCAGTGCTTCTCACCTTGTTGCAAGCCTTTGGTTAATTTCCAGAGTTTTTAAATGTTCTTATTGACTCAGTACAGTTTTATCTTTGATTTTTGGGGAGATGTTTAGCCAAACTTCCCTAAGCCATTCTGGAATTCCTGCCCCTTAGATCCATTTACTCTTCGGTTATTCTTTCAAAACTGAGGATATAATTTAAAAAATGTTAATTTGGAAAGGTATTCCTTTGAGTCCATTCATATCTCAAGTATTTATTTTCTAAATATTGGTAGAATAATAGGTTTGTTAAGGTATCATACTAACTTCCTGCAGCTCTGCTGTTTTGTTTTTCCCTATGTGAGAGCAGGTGTGACTTTATGTGCAGATTTTGAACATGCTTTTGTTTTTTGAGCACTTGAACTCTTTATACACTATCTCTTTTTGAATACAAGAGTTGGCTTAATAGTATGATTCTTTTTTGTTTCTTCCCGTTTATTATAGCATGGATTAGACATTACAGGCACAATCAGGAGAAATTGGGATCTCGGGTCATTTACACTTGTTTGTAAATTCGTTTGGTACCTATCGTATCTGAATCATTTGTATTACGATATAATTCAGGCTGGGGTGTGGAATCATCCTTCAGAAAGGCACCTTCCAGGTGTGCCTATCTTTCACTCTGTGACACTCAAATCCTCTTAAGGGCTGTTCATTGCCACTGGCACCGTCCCCACTGAGAAGCCCATCCACCGACTGCCTGTCCACCACAGAGCTGACCACCCAACCACATGCTTTCACGTGCTGCTCTGGCTTTCTCCCCATTTACGATTTCCCCAAGGCCAGAGACTTCGTTTTTCTTTTGCCTTGGACAGGCATCCCTGCATCCACTGATGCAGTGGCCCAGAGCTGGCTCTGACTGATGCTTTGTGGCCTTACGCACATGCCTGCCCTTCTGGATAATGCTTTCATTTTGGACTGGGTTACTGGTCATAACAGTGCTTGAGTCTGTTCCCAGGCTGGGGGCAGAGCCCTTTTGGACCTACCCTCAGTCTCCCTCTCTGCTTTTTTCCTGCTAGGTCAGGCAACATGTATTGTGCTCATGGTATTTGTCAGTTATGATGCTAGGCCTTGGTGATAGGTCACAGTGATTGAACCGTGGAGCCTACTTGTTGGGTGCCCTCTAAGGCAAGGCCATGGAAGGCAGCAGAAAATGGTTAGTGCTGTGTCAGTCACTCAGCCATTGTTAAGCACCTACTGCACGTTGAGTAGTGAGCCAAACGATAGGGATACAGGGGTGAATTAGACAACTCTGACCTCAAAGAACCTGCCACCTGGTGGGCAAGACAGAAGTAAACAAAACAGTTAAAACACAGACACGTGCCAGTTGCTCCAGCTGCACGGAGGCAAGTATCTCCTGCACCCGAATAAGTTAAGGAAGGCCTTTTAGAGGAAGTGGCACTTGAATGAAATCTTGAATGGAGCGTGAACTGGAGGTAGCCAGCCGACTCGAAGGAGTTCCAGAAAAAGGGAACGACATGTGCAGAGACGCTGCAGTGTCTGGTGTCCTGCAGCCTGGGAGCATGGTGTAGGCTTGGGAGGAATTGTAAGGAAGGTTGTGAAGGCAAGCTAAGTTAACACCTTCCTTCATTTGCTCTCTCTCACTACTTCTTTTGGGCCATCTATCATATTTTTGGTACTGTGTTAGGCAAGAGACTTACTCCTTTTCCCACAGGGTAAACTGTAACAATTTAGGGTGAAAGTTTCAAAATCCAAGGGGTATTGTTCAAAATAGGTTGGCTTAATATGGCTGTGTTTTAATTTTTTAAAAGATTTATATATTTACTTTTTACTTATTTTTTAAATTTATCCCCTCCTCCTCCAGATGATTCTCTCCTCTGTCTGCTCATCGTTTGCTTGTCTTCTCCAGGAGGTACCTGGAATCAAATTCGGGACCTCCCACATGGGAGGCAAGTGCCCAACGGCCTGAGCCACATCCACTCCCTGCAGGCTGCGGCATCTGCTGTCTTGTGGCATCTGCTCATTTAGGTGTCTGCTCATTGCAGTGGTGCGGTGTCTAGCTCGTTGTGGCGGGTGCAGCATCTGCTCATCTTTAAGAGGCACCGGGACCTGAACCCAGGACCTCCCATGTGGTAGGCAGGTGCCCAACTGGTTGAGCCACATCTGCTTCTTTGTTTATTAATTTTGTTTTCTTCAGTTGGCTGTTGCAAGGCTGAAAGTGTTGTTTCTCTCCTAGAATGGTTGTAAATGTATATATGTATATATTTAGGTAGATGTTTGTAAATGTATTAATATAATTATTTCAATGTAGCCATCATTTATTAGATATCTGCTATGTATTAGGCACTTGTATATAAGTAGTCTTTTTAAGTTGTTCTAACAGTCTTTTGTAGTTGACAAGTTTTAGGTCATTCATCCTCTGGTGTGAAAACAGAGGTTGGAGAGGTGACTCAATGTAGCCACCCCGTCTACCTCGGCCGGCCATGCTGCGGTACCTTTCTTCTTTGCAGCACTGCCCTCCATTCTTTTACTTGTTCTGCATGCAGGGTCTTCGTGATTCGACCCCGCTTGACTTTCCAGCACAGTGGTTCTCTTCTGTCCCAGCATTCCCAGTCCTCCCACATCCAGTCTACCCTTTAGTCATCCCGAATCACTCACCGCTTTCCTCACACGGCTGGGGTACTCTCCTCTCCTAGTTTCTTATCAAGAGAAGGAAAGAACTAATCTTTACCGAGTGGGGTTTACAGGCCAGGAAATCGTTTATAACTTCACTCAACTTGCAGTCATCCCGTGAGGTAAATGGAGGCACCGAAGTCCAGGACAGGTCAGTGTTGTGCCACGTTCCCAGAGTTAGCAGGTGTGGACTCGGGGTAGGAATCCAGGTTCCTTCCGGCGCTAGGCCGTGGCGTCGGAAAGGATCTAGGAGGGCTTTCCCGTAACAGGCACTGCAGCTGGAGGCAGAGAGGGAGGTGCAGAGTGAAGGCGCTGGAGGTGAAATTGTGCACGTTTTCCTAGTTGTCAGGGTGCGGAGCGGGGCGAGCGAAGGGGCTCATGCGGTTCTGCGCTGCGTCCATCCCGGTGCGCTGCGTCCACCCAGGTGTGCTGCTGGTGTTGCTGAGCTTACAATGTAGACCCTCTCCCCAAAGCAAAGGTGATGTTATATAATCGGAAATGTGCTAAATCTATAAAATTACCGCTGAGGAATGGCATGGTCGTGGAAATGAGTAATTTGGTAAAAGCAGCTTCTAGGGGGCATCCCCCACAAAGCGGGGAAGATCACACGTGCTTGTTCAGCTTTTCAAGTGCGAGTTCTTGCCCTGTTCACTCAGCACTGGCTGTGTCCGTCTACGTCCATGACTGCTGTTCCGCATACCCTGTGAAGAATCTAGAAGGCTTGAGACCAGGGGCTGCGTGGAGTGGGTGCTCATTAGATGCGATACTCTCAGAAGCTGACTCTGCAGCCTATCTGTTTGACCCTCCGTTTCCCCATCCATAAAATGGACTAATAATGTAGGCTTCATAGGGCTGCTGGGAGGATCAAATAATGAAAGTAAAGAAATAAAGCTGAATCAAGTCAGGAAATAATGGGAACTTCATTCTTGTATATTAAGAGGAAAACGAGATTTGGGTAAATGAGTCTGTGTTAGCTGCTGAACTGCTGGTTGCTGCCAGCAGGAGTAGGCCTGCTGCAGGGCCAGCTGACCTGGAGTCTAGCCTTTGTTCTCATCAGCTCCTGCCCTGCAACAAATGCTGGTGCCCTGCTTAGCCTTGATTTCCCCCGCTATAAAGTGAGGCTAGTATCCCCTTATAGACCACCTGCTATGTGCAGATATAGTCTAGCAGTGTAACTGGCACATGGCAGAGAGCTCCATGGAGAGCGCCCGACGAGGGCTGAGGCTCGGGGCAGCTGTGTTGGCTGGGGTGGCATGCTGAGGGAGGGGAAGGCTTTTCGCCCACGTCGGCCTGTGCTAAGTGTCTCATATAGCCTCTAGAGCTGGACTCCACAGAAATAGGGGAGCCGGCCGAGAGCCTGGAATGGTCACTGAACAGTCCAAAAGCCAGCTCCCAGCACATGGCCACTGCAGCCATCTCTCACTGTGTGTTCGCTGGCTGCTAAATATATTCCATTTTCCCTCCGTCTGCGATATCACTCTGTAAACACTTCACACCTGCTTCCAGCCTGCTGAAGAGCGATTTCAAAATCCTAACAAAACCAAAGCTGCCAGGAGGTGGAGGAGCCTGCCCTGCTTTGGGCTTTGTGCACGTGTGGCTCTGGGAAACTTGCTGGTGCACGCCCACCCTTGTTGACGGCAGGCGTCATCATCACGGCCTTGACAATAGTGGCTTCAGTCATGGGAGCCAGGGACTGGGGTGCTTCCCATGAGGGCTGGGGTCGGAAGCTAGGATACGGGGGCTCACATGCCTACGCATCCTGTGGTCTCTTCTCTGTGCTCCTGATGCCCTACACGATCCATCCAGTGACCTGATAATTCATGTCAAATACCTGAGCCCCAGCTCATCAAATTGGGGGTGGGAGGATTCTTTCACAAGGTTGTTAGTGAAGATCCTTTAAGATGATACTTAGGCAGGTATTTTATTTAAAAAAACCAACAAAAACAAAATTCAAAAAACAGGTGGAGGAGGAGGGCCAAATATGGAGGTTACCTGAGTGGACTGTTGAAAGGTGTGCTGAAGGCAGCTCTAGGCTGAGATCCTCTTGGAAAGGGAGTGGCCAGAAGGGATGGCTGGGGAGTGACCTGGGCCTCCTTGTCTTGTCTGGCTGGCCTCTAAATGCATGCCCCGTCTCTCCTTGCAGATTCCCCTATGCCATGAACTTTCTGTCGTTTGGTCGCCAAGCCTCGTCCTGCCTCACCTGCTTCACGCTCCCATCCTTGCACAGCCGCCTGCTCACACCAGCGGCTTTTCTCCAACACCTGGTCCGGCCTGTCCCCTACCCCAAGCACTGGACCACCGCCCCTGCTTCTTCACAGCCACTTGCTGCTATCTGGAGTCACATTATTTCTTTGTTTGATGCATTCATTGTTTCACTAGAAGGTGAACTCTGCCAGTGCTGGGTCTTCACTCACTTTATTCTCCTTTCTGTCCTCAGACCTCGAGCAGTGCCTGGAACTAGGAAGTGAATAAATTAATGAGAGAACAAATATTTTTGCAAATTTGGGGCAAGGCACTAGTTAGACAAGAGGAGGCGTTTCTTTTTCTCAGGAGCAGTAACAGAATAATTGGGGACCTCAGCTGCAGTTCTGTTCCTCAGTCCCTGTGTGTCATGACTAGCACACGGAGCACCAGATGGCAGGGCCTGCATCCTTAACCAGCCCAGGCACCGGGCAGGGGCAAGGTGCACAGGCTTAGCAGTCCATTGAGATTCAGGCAGCAGCTGCTGCAGGTGTCCCTCTCATTGCCCGGGCTCGGGCATCCTGGACCCGAGGCCTGAACCATGGCTGCCCTGGTCAGCTCTGATCTATTGTTATTCCAACTCTGATGTATTTTTTTTTTGTCCTTTGCTTCTTTGCTCTTCTCCTTTATTTAGAAGAATTGTTAAAATCATCTCTACAGTCATGAGAATGTATGTCCTTTTGTCCATGGCCATTACTTTTTAGGTCCTGTGTAACTTTCCAAAAGGAAATAGGTAAAAGCTGATTCTCCAATGATGGAAAATTATTCATCCTAAATGATGCTGGGTCTTGTATGTTTATTTTCCCAAGTTGCTCCCACTGATTTTTAAGAACACATTTACTCTATGTGGGAAAGTGGCAATAACATGGGTTTATAGTCAGCAAATGCATCAAAATCTGGCAGGGTAAATCCAGAGACCCATGCTGTCAGGCTCATTATTCTCCGTGAGCCTCAGTTTCCCCATCTGTAAAATGGGGCCCATATGAGGTGCAGCAAGTTGAAAGTATGCAGAATGCTGGGCAGTGCTTGGTGCATTGTGGACACCTGGCCCCGACATCCCCTCCCATCACCTTGTCCTCATATGCACATGACCACAGACACCCCCTTACCGACATAACTGGCTAGTGTGGTGTGGCAGTTTGAGAATATCGTGTGACTCCCATAAAGAGTAAGATTGTTTGTAAACTAATCTATTTGTCTGGGTGTGATACCCTTTGATTGCATTAAATTCAGCTGTGGGGCTTTTGGTTAGATTACTTGATAAGATTGCTTTAGGGCTTTGATTATACTATTTCAGTTAGGTGTGACTCAGGTTGAGTCCCTGTCCCCTTGCTGGGTCGGATATAAATGGGCTCACATGGACAGACAGACACACAGGAAGAGGAGCTCTGTCTTTTTTGCTCCTGCCATGTGACAGAAAGGAGAAGGCTCAAACAGCTGAGGCCCCAGGGAGAGAAGAGCCATTTGCCTGATAGCTTACAGCTGACCTTGGGAAGAGAGAGGAACAGCCGAGACTGATATAGGAAGCCCTCAGAGACAAGCCCTATGTCAATTTGCAGCTGAAATTGGGAAGAAAGCAGAGCAGCTGAGCCTGAGACAGGAAGCTCGGAGGGGAAGGCAGAAGTCTCAGCAGAGATGCCCGCCATCTTGCTTCACCATGTGGCAACATGCTGGGATCAACGGTA
>JAQZBX010107064.1:0-10688 GCA_029593785.1 Cabassous unicinctus
ATTTTGGCTCGACCTGGATTGTTAGGATTGTCCTGCTGGTTGCTCAAAACTGGGCACTGGACCCAGTAATTAGTTGTAGAGTCACTTCCTAGGGCCTTGGGCAGGGAGGCTATAAAGGCCAGAAAAAGCCTCTCCTACTTATTTTTAATTTTCTTGTGTGCACTTCCTTGGTCTGCCAGGAGATGGCGTTCTTTGACAGCATTCAAATGCCTGGTCAGAGTGTATTTGTTGCAACACAGACCAGATCAATGTGATAGAGCTTCCTGTCTGGAGGCTAGGAGCCTTGTAATTCAAACTTTCTCTGAGACAATTCTCCAGCCTTCTCTGGCAGCCCCCTCCCTTTTCTTGGGTAGGAAATATTTCTATTCCCCCTCTGAGTCCTCAATAATCAGTCCCTGTTCGTAGAGAAGAAGATTTGGAGGGTTGTATATCTTTAGCCCCTTGGAGGCTCCAAGGGAAACAATGTCACAGCCCCACCCAGCCTGGAAGGGCTCTTGGGACACAGCAGACCAAATTTGTGAGTCAAAAGCTGAGTCATCCTTAGGCTGTGTCCCTCTCTCTCCCCTTTCCTGTGGAGTCCTCAACAATTAGTCCAGGCTAGAAGAGAGGGAGATTGCGAGGGTCAGATTTCTCCAGTCCTTCATGGCTCCCAGGGCAAACCATTGTGTGGTCTCACCTGGCCTGGAAGGGCTCATGGGGCACAGCAGACCAAATTTGTGGGTCAGAAGCTAAGTCAGCCTTAGGCTGTGTCCCTCTCTCTCCCCTTTCCTGGGGTGGTAGATCCCTGGTGCCCCCTTTGTCTCTATTCGCAGGCCCAGAGGCCCGAGAATGTTTAAGAGTCTTTAGCGTGGGGGAGGGTGCCAGTAGCAGCAGCAGCCGCAGCTGGTTCCAACTCACGGTTCTGTTGTGGCAATTTCCCTGTTTTGTCCCTCTCTCCTCTGAGTGGTGTGTAGCCTTCACCTGCTGTCCTAAACCCTAGAAGATCTTTTTCAGGTCTGTTTCAGCCTGTCCTCTAGCTATTTTAATGGGGACGAGATTCCTGTGTCTTACTAGTCTGCCATCTTCCCGGAAGTCGATTCAATGTCTTCTTGATGTCATTTATCTCTTTAACCATATTGTCTTTCAACTCATTAATTTGATTTGTGTGCATCTTGCTGATTAGTTCTCTTAAATTCAGCATCTCTTCTGGAGCTTTGATATATTCTTTTCTTGGGTCATGTCTTCTATTTTCTTAGTATGGCTCATAATTTTTTGCTGATATCTAGGAATCTGATTAGGATGTAGTTTACGTAGATGCTCTATTTCTTTCTCTTTTGTAGGGATTTAGTGGCAGGAGGCTATGAGTTACCACAGCTCTTTGATTCCTGGCTTGACTTGGATTGTTAGGATTGTCCTGCTGGTTGCTCAAAACTGGGCACTGTACCCAGTAATTGGTTATAGAGTTGCTTCCTAGAGTGTTGGGGAGGGAGGCTATAGAGGCCTGAAAAAGCCTCTCCTACTTATTTTTAAGTTTCTTGCGTGCACTTCCTTGGTCTGCCAGGAGATGGCGCTCTTTGGGAGCACTCAGTTCAGTGCCTGGTCTGAGTATATTTGTTGCAACACAGACCAGATCAATGTGATAGAGCTTTGTGTCTGGAGGCTATGAGGCTTGTAATTCAAACTCTCTGGAAGGGCTCCTGGTACACAGTAGACCAAATTTGTGAGTCAAAAGCTGAGTCAGTCCTAGGCTGTGTGCCTCTTTCTCCCCTCTCCTGGGGCATCCTCAACAATTAGTCCCAGATAGAAGAGGGAGATTGGAAGGTTGAGGTCGGATTTCTCCAGTCCTTCGCTGGCTCCCAGGGTAAACCACTGTGTGGTCCCACCTGGCCTGGAAGGGCTTGTGGAACACAGCAGTCCAAATTTGTGGGTCAGAAGCTGGGTCAGCCTTAGGCTGTGTCCCTGTCTCTCCCCTTTCCTGGGGTGGTAGATCCCTGGAGCCCCCTTTGTCTGTAGTCGCAGGCCCAGAGGCCAGAGAATTCTAGTGTCTTTAGTGTGGGGGATGGTGCTGGCAGAAGGAGCTGCTGGTTTCAACTCACAGTTCTGTCGTGGCGATTTCCCTCCTTTGTCCCTCTCTCATCTGGGCAGTGTCCAACCTTTGACTAGTGTCCTAACCCTAGAAGATCTTTTTCTAGGTTGTTTCAGCCTGTCCTCTACCTGTTTTTTTTTTTTTTGAGGAGAAGAGAGTCCTGTATCATTGTAGTCCACCATCTTCTGGGATGTCCTGCCTTCCTCTTCAAAGTTATTCTCTTTGATCCATTTGTTAGTAAATTTTTTCCACGGTCATGACCTTTGTTTATAACTCTTGTTATAAATGATTACCCCTTGTGGTTGCTTTGTTTCCCCACCAGGCTATGGGTTCCTGGCTGTCTGCACAGCGGGGTTTGGTGGAGTCTGCAGTTAACATCATACCTCCCCTCCCCTGGATACACACGCCTTCTGCTGGCCCTTGTCTTCCTTTGCACGCCAGTGCATGCTTATCTTTAAGGGGTTTCTGCCTCCTGCCCTTGCTGCATAACACACATTATATACCTCTTTCTCCCTACGTTTGATGGGGCTTAGGCACAGCTAATAGCTGCTTTGATTGTATTATTTGTGGGGGTGAGGGGCTCCTGATTGGCCTCCTGAGCAGCCTCTTAAAGTTCTGCTGGAATTGCTCCTTTGGGCTAAAATATCTGGTCCTTCCTTAAATTTCTCCATTCATCTGGCAGGAGCATCACGGTTAAGGGAACAGTCCCTGCCTTGCCACTGAGTAGCTGCATGACCTTTGACAAGGTGCTTAACCTCTCCAAGCCTTGGTTTCCTCACCTATAAAACAGGTCGTGGTAAGGATAAAATGAGAGGACGCATATACAGCATTTAACCGAGGGCCTGGCACATGGTTAAGGGTGCAGCAGACAGGAGCTGTTACCATCGTGGCTCTGAACTCCACGCCAGGTTCCAGGCTGGCTGCAGGGGCTCCAGGATAAGTAAGGCAGATGTCTGCCTCGGGGGGCGCTCAACCCAGCTAGATGCAGGGTTGTCCCAGAGTGTCAAGTACCAACATGGAGCTCTGTATAGAGTGCCGGGGGGAGCACAGAGGGCATGGATGGTCAGGGAAGGCTTCATGTTCAGCTTGCTTGAGGAACATCATGCTGTGCAGCTTTGCAGGAGGGAAGGCGTAGGGCAGGTTGAGACGTGGCATGGGGGAGGCAGGTTGAGGAATGGCATGGGGTGGGAGGAGTGCCGGTAGCAGAAAGCAGTTAGGCCCAGAGCCCAGACCAGGTTCTAAAAGGCCTGTTAAGTGTAGGGTTGCCAAGTTTAGCAAATAAAAATGCAGGTCACTCAGGTTAATTTGAGTTTCACATGAGCAACAAATCCATTATTAGTATAAGTATGTCCCAAAATATTGCATGGGACAGACATACTAAAAAATTACCCATTGTTTATTGGAAATTCAATTTTAACTGGGTGTTCTTTATCTGGCAACCCTACTTGGGTGTTTGGTTCCCAAAAAGCCCTGCTAAAATGCAGACAGGTTCTGGTCATGATGGGAAGAATACTGTTAAGTTTTTGGATGATTTAATTTTCAAAGTCGCTTGAAACACAGCAAGGGCCCTGTCTGGGCAGTAGCAGTGGAGGGCCTGAGCCCTGGAAGAGGGTTGGCCCCATAGGGTAGCTTGCTGAGGCCTGGGTCCAGCCGAGGGCTGGTCTTTTCCCTGCAGGGGGCCCAGTTCAGTTGACTACCTTTTTATGGGGCTTCCTGTGCTCAGGTCTGGGCTGTTGGCAAGGGCTGCAGCTCACAAGTGGGCTTTGAGAACAGGATTACTGACAGAGACAGTAATTGTGGGAGAGAAGATGGCTCTGGGGTGACAAGTGTGGACCAGGAGTAGAAAAGAAGGAAGGGGGAGGCGTGAGAAACAATCGAGGCAGGGAAAGGCTGAGATGAGCCAAGGGCTGCTGGGGGTGTCTCCTGGACCCGGCAGGAGGTGGGTGGCCACCTCAGGGCACGCCATTCAGGACACATCCTCAGGTACCCTATTACCCACCAAAGCTCAGAGTCCCCAAGAGGGGTCAGGACCTTTCACAAGCTGTCTCAAGTCACCTTTGCCCTCTGGTTCCTTGTCACAACCCATCCCCACACTAGACTCTTACTACCTTCCTCATTGCTCAAAGCACTCAACTTATTTAGCTTGATTAACCTTCACAGGCATCCCATGAAGTGGCTAATATTATCCCAATTATATTTGAGGAAACTAAGGCACAGAGAGCTCAAACTCACCCAAGGTCACCCAGATAGCAGGGGTATAAGAGCCAAGGTTCAGACCCAGATGGGCTGGGAGGAGAGTCAGCACAATTAACCACATCACCATCAGCTTCCCTGAATGCACGCTGCAGCTGCATTCTCGTCCTCCTGAGCCTTAGTGCCCTCCTCTGATAAGCCTTTCCTGACCACACCCCTTCCCCTACCTCCAACCCAGAAAACGTCCCTCCTTGTCCCCTTAGTAGTTTGTGTCCATCATTGCTATGACAGAGGATACTTTTGAGTCATAATTATTTACCTTCATGCCTCCCCACTGGACTGGGGACCCCTTTTAAGTCTCTCCCCCACCAAGCTGTGCCACCCTCCCCCCAAGAATATTCATTCAGAAATCCTTGTGGCCATGAGTTTGGGAATTCAGATTCTTCCCAATGTTAGAAATGTAATAACATCTACACTTCAGGTGTTTAAATATTAACATCTGACTAAACTTCAGACTCAGATTGCTGGCCACACTGGGTACCAGTCTAATCAGAAGGCTCTAGAACAGGGATCACAGCTCACAGCAGGGTGGTGTCAGGCATTCTTTTTCTGTAGAGTTCTTGCAGCAGTCCAGGAGCCTGTGAGCTCACCTGTAAGGAGATGAGTTTCCCATCGGTTGGGTGCAGGAGCTACTCTGGCTTACGTGAAGCCCCCTGTTCCATAGAGGCTGGTATCTTTTGTAAGAACTTCATAAACATAGCTTCCAGGGTCCCCACAAAAGATTTTTGCATTCAGGGAAACCCAAAGTCATGGCTACAGTTCCTCCCAGACTAGATGCAGTTTATCATCTGGGGTCATTTTTACCAAGGAACAGTGTTGCCTGGTTAAGGGACTTGCCATACTACCTTTATCAGGTTTCCAGGGGAACAGGTTAACAAGTTTACTGAAGGTCATTTTCTCATGCCGAGATGAAAAGGCTTTGCTAATCCTTCACCCCCACATGCATATCCCGTGTATCCAGTAATACCACCAGTGAGGTGGCACCCCACAATCAGACAAGCAAAATGCATAAATAACGCCAAGTGGAATAAAGACTAAAAAGACCTCACATCAGGTCAGGTTTGTACCAATGAGTTGCAAAAAAACTTTCATTGTTCAGAGCTTTTGGATTTTGGTATTGTTTGGAAAGGGGATTGTAGGCCTGTACATTTCCCCCCTCTTGGGAAATTTCTTGAAACACGGAAGACGTGAAAGTCATCTCCCTAACCACTAGAGGGCTCCTGTTCCTCATTTTGTCCAGGATCCTTGCTAACGAAGGTTTTTTCCTCCACTTCAGCTTGCAGATGCCAGCTTGTTACCCAACCTGAAAGAACTTCTCCAGTCCTCCGGAGACAAAGACAGACGGGTCTGGGACCTGGTGAGCTGGATTTTATCATCAAAGGTCCTGACAATCCACAGTACAGGGAAGACAGAGGTGAGACTTTGGTCTGTAGGATCACAGATTTCTAGAGCTGAAAGGCTCTGGGACAGCAACGAATCCAGTGGCTCTGAGACCCTCCTGTCCACCGGAATGACATGGGTGGCTTGTTGAAAATGCAGATTCCTGAGCTCCACTCCCGAGATTGATTCTTTGTCTGGAGTAGGGCCCAGGAACTTGCACACTGGTAGTGCACAGCTAGATTCTGCGGCTTACTAGCTATGTCACTTTGAGCAGGCTACTGGGTGCATTTCAGTACCTCAGTTTCCTTATCTGTAAAATGGGGATAATAATAGTATATTTCCATCTTCCCTCACGGAGATGTGAATGAATTTCCACACTTAGAACAATGCCTGGCACATATTAAAGCTCAGTAAATGTTGGTTATCACTTTATTTTTTATTTTTTTATTTTATTTTTTTGGTGTGTGTCTCATCTTGGGCATGCATGTTTAGCCTTAGGAATTCCCCTGTTTACATGGACACGAATATCCCCTCTTCCTTAGGAAAGAGTTTCCTTTGGGTCCCGGAAACTGTGCTGTATATACTATAGCCAGCAATCCCTTGCCCCAGGCAGCCAGGATATCACTTTATTTAACAAGCACCCCAGGTCATTCTGATGAAGGTGGGCCCTGACCACACCTTAAGAAACATTGGCCTAGTTCATTTGTCAGGAAACAGAAGCAGAGACCGACATAGTAGAAAACCTCAGGTTCAGGGTTCAAATCCCACTTCGTTGATTATCAAGTCTCCTTTTCCCCGTTTGTAAATTGAGAACCATAGTGGTTACCTCAGAGAGGGGCTATGGTAGAATGTGTCACCCCCAGCACAGATTCTGGCATAGGACATACATTCCATAATTTGGTTCCCTTTACTTGGCTGTGGTCTCCTAAAAAAGGACCAAAGTGTCGTATTTGACCCCTGATCTCATGCTGGTCCCTCTGAGCAGCAGCAGAGGCTTATCTGTACTGCTCTTCACTTAATTTTAATTTAAGAGCGTCCAATTTTACACGGTCCTGCTAAAGACATAAGTCTTCCCTAAATGGCATAGAATTTGGTATCTTGTATTCTGTTGTCTAGGGACATCCTTCTGTGCTGGATGGTAAAATAACATAAAGAGCCCCAGAATGGGAGTCAGGAGAACCATATTCAGGTCCAGTCTGGGCTGCTAACTCCTGAATGATAATATCATACAGGGCGCCCATACATCACCCCACCACCAATACCGTGCATTGTTGTGGAACATTTGTAAGAAATTATGAAGAATATCGTCAAAATATTACTACAGTACTATAGTTCATACCTTACATTTGCTGTATTTTTCCCTCAACCCACCCTATTATTTTTAATTTTTTAATTTATTTTATCCATTTTTACCCCCTCCCCGTTTTTGCTGTTTTTGTGTCCATTCACTGGGCAACTCTCTGTGTCTGTTTCCTGCCCTCTCTTCTCGTTCTTCTCCTCCTGTCTTCACCTCGATTCGATTCTTGGAACCTCTGATGTGGGAGAGAGGTGTCCTGCCGCCTGTGCCACCTTAGTTTCTGGTTTTTCGGTGTGTCTCGTCTTGGCTCTCCCTTGTGTCATTCTCCTGTTATGTCATCATCTTGCTGTGTGGCTCAGGGGGGCCTGACGGCACACTGGGGGCTCACCCGCTTATGGGGCCTGACGGCGCACCTGCGCACCGGGCCTGATGGCCTGTGCGCCTTCTATATTTTTCTTTAATTTTTACCAGGAGGTCCTGGGGACCGAACCCAGGTCCCTCCATATGGGAGATGGATGCCCAACCATTTGAGCCACATCTGCCCCCTGCTATATCTCTTAAGGTTGACCAAAGATACCTAGAGTTACAGTCATTTCCCATACTGGATGTTCATAAAATAAATCAGGCTTGGTTTATCACCAGCATTCTAAAAACCAGACCTAGGGAGAAAAACTAGGTCTGGGGACACATGCATGGTTTCTAATATAGCGAATGTTTAGCCTACCCTGATTATCACAAAATCAGGATAGCGAGAATATTTGCACTTGATAGCTTTTTTATTTTCAAGCTTACTTGGTGCCCTTAGGCATCAGCCTACCACCATCATTTTATAAAAGGATATTTTAACACCAAAAAAGGAGTTTGGTCCTAATCTCAGAATAAAGTTCAGTTCTTCCAAAGAAAGGATCATCGACCTTCTATCAATATAACTATATGTGTTACATTGCCCTTATTTTTCTCATTTAATAATAACCCAGAAAAACTTTGCTACAGATTGGCTTTGGTCTGTGACCTTTTGTTTTTAAACCACTGAAATGGTATGATCTCTATCCTGAAGAGGATTATCATCCTTTAGAAAGAGCTTTCCCTTCTGTATCAGTTAGCTTTTGCTGCTTAACAGACCATCCCAAAACTTAGTTGCTTAAAACAATAAACATTGATTGCTTCTCATGATTCTGTGGGTTGGTTGGGTGGTTCTGGTCTGGGCTGGCTTAGCTGGGGCTGGATGATCTAGGGTATCCTCACTTACATGTCTGGGGCTTTAGCTGGGATGGCTTCGAGGGCTGGGGCCTCCCTTTAGGAGGCACTCATACCTTAGGAGGCTCACTTGGGTGATGAAGGGTATCCTGCAGCAAGCAAGAAAGGGCATGCTCTTTCCAAGGGGTTCCTTACCGTACATTTGATAAGGTCCCATTGGCCAAAGCAAACCACATGGCCAAGCCTAGCTCAAGGGATGGAGAAACAGACTCCACCTCTTGGTGGAATTCTATCTGTAAAGTCACAGACAAGGATGGGGAGGAAAATTTTGTGGCCATTTTTGCAATTTATTCTACCTCCTCACCTCATGGGATTGTTGTGAAGATGGAATGGAGGAAATAGATGTGAAAGTGTTATGAAAATTAAATGTGATCACCATGTAGAAGGAGTAATTAATACTTCTCAGTTTACTGTAGGGAAAAAGTTATTAGAGGAAAGCAGTCTTGAACTATAAGCTCTGAGCTTGCTTATAAATTGATATCTTTATCTTCATGAAATCAGTCATTCCTGTGAGCAGAACCCACGTGAGTTAAGCCGTAGGTTTTAAGATGCCAGTTTTGCAGTACATTTTACTGCTTCCCAAATAAAATTGCCACTCCCTTCATGTTTTCAAGTTTGAAAAGATCCAAAAGCTGACGGGTGTCCCTCGCATGCCTGTCCCTGTGCCGGACTTCCTGTTTGAAATCGAGTATTCCGACCCAGCCAACGCCAAATTTTATGAGACCAAAGGAGAACGCGACCTAATCTACGCCTTCCACGGGAGCCGCCTAGAAAACTTCCATTCCATCATCCACAATGGCCTGCACTGCCACCTGAACAAGGTGGGGCCTGAGGGGCCCCTGCTGACTGGGGCAGGGGTGGAGGTCAGAACTCTTGGCATTTGCTGGTGGGGGTGGGTAGGTGCACCAGGGTCTGCCACTCAGAGTATGGTCTGTAGACCGGCAGCAGCACTTAGGAGCCTGTTAAAAGGCAGAATCTTGGAACTCTCCCCAGATCTTCTAAGTCAGAACCTGTATTGTCACAAGATCTCCAGGTGATTCCCATACAAATTACAGTTTGAGAAGCATCGATTTAAAGATGGTTCCCAACCTTAACTGCACATTTAGCATCACATGGAGAGCTTTTAAAAATGCCAATGCCAATGCCTGGGGGCAGTGGATGTGTGGCTCAAGCGGTTGAGCTCCCATCTCCCCAATGGGAGGTCCCGGTTTGGTTCCCAGTGCCTCCTGAAAAGACAAAAATGAACAACAAGCAAAACAAACGAAAAAACCAATTCAGGGAAGCCGATGTGGCCCAGTGGTTGAGCACCAAGGTCCCAGGTTCAATCCCCGGCCCCCAGTGCCTCAAAGAAAAAAAAATAGCTGGCTGTGTCCCAGACCAATTGAATCAGAATCTTTGGGGGTGGGGCCCAGACATAAGTGGGTTTTAAAAGCTCCCCAGCTGATTCCAGTGTGTGGCCAGCCCTTGCTACTTAGCTTGGTCCCCAGACAAGTAGCATTCCCTTCACCTGGGAGCTTGCTGGAAATGCTGACTCTCAGACCCCACCCTAAGCCAATAATCAAAATCTGCTCTCTAACAAGCTCCCCAGCTAACTTGTATATGCACTGAAGTTTGAGAAGCACTGCTTAGAGGACACTCCACCAGAGTCAGTCCTTGGAGAAATTGAGAGATGTGCTAAGGTGGCCTCCCCTTTCCCTCCTTCCTCAACATCCTTTCCTCCCTTTTACAGGAGTTAAAACAATGGCATCCTCCCTTCTCTGTTGGCACTTATTTTGCCCTTCAATGTGGTATAAGAGGAAGAGTCCAGATAAGCCTTGGAGCCAAAAACACTTTCTTAGCAGCTCTCTGGCCCTGGGCCAATTTACTTAAACCCTCCAAACTTCAGTTTTCTTATCCATAAAATAGGGATACCCTTTCAGGTATGCTAGAGGATTGAGGGAGTTAATGTGTGCAAAGCACTCTATTTAGTAAACATCAAGAAAGCCTTAGCTGCTTTTATAGGCTGATGGAAAGGGTGCTGGGGTAGCTACAGGCTTTTCTGTAACCTTGGCAGCTGCCTATGAGGGGCTGGCTCTATGAGCCATGGGCACAGTTGTGTCTGATACAACCCGAGGCTAGAGAGACATTTCCCAACACTGCTGCATCTGATTATCCTCCAGTTTTGCTAAGGATAAGGGGCTTGTTTACTCTGGCTCTCAGCTTCTAGTTACCACCAGGCTACTGGAATCCAGGGGGCCTCCACTTCATGCAGGAGCTAGCCTGGAGCAGTTGTCTGCAAATTGCATTCTTGTACACCAACCCTTTGTTTCAGTGCTGCACAGAGTTTGCATCTTACCAAGACTTCTTTGGTAAAGCAAATCCCTTCTGGTCTCTTCTGTTCAGGTTTTCAGTGAGGGGCTTGCTTGAGGGAACCCACCTGCTGGTTGAAGCTGTGAG
>JAQZBX010107065.1:0-10691 GCA_029593785.1 Cabassous unicinctus
TAATAAATCTTAAAAAAAAAAAAAACTCATATTATAAAAAAAAAAGAGAAGCCGGAGCTCACACACTCAGAGTCGGGACTGGTATTCACTCACTACACCATGACCTTGTTAAAAATTAATCCTGCTCTCAGCGTCAATTTGACTTATTAAGTTGTTACTTTCCACAAGTATTTCTTTTACAAATCACTCATCATTTAAGTTTCCAGGTGAACTGTGCCCATTGCTTCTTGTTCAAATAATGTGGTCTGTTAGAAGAATGGCACGTTTCAAGAAACTTGAACATTTAACAGTTCATTTTCAATTTTACCATCTTCATCTTTTTCCTGGGGGGAAAAAAAAGACGTCCCACCCTGGCCCCTGTAATTCCATCAGCTAAAACATGAAGGAGGAAGAAAAAAGGAGAACCTCAGCCTTCCGAAGCTTGAGACCCGATTAAAGAGATGGCAGCAATTCCAAACATTTTGGAATTATTGACTGAAGCAGTGCCTTCTGTAATTGCTAAAGCCAGGTTCAGCGACTTAATATACTCGTGTTTGGATTAGTTAATAGTTCAATTCCAAGAGGTTATGATTGCAAATCCCAAGACTGCTGGTTTAGCTCTAATTTGCAGTTCAGGAGTGTGTGAAGTTGCCATTGACAGTCAATTTCCTCAAAGAGAAAGGGAGAAGACAATGAAAAGAGGGGATATTTGAATATCAAGTGAGCACTTTCAATGGCCTGTGTTAGTCCAGGAGAATCACAGTGAAGTTGACATCCACACTGAGCCCACACAGTGCAGGTGACAGTACACAGGCTGAGACCCATGTCACCCCCTTTGAAGTGGCACCTTTTTTCCTTAGAAACTAGTAGAAAACATGCAGGCTGCATCCACCTATCCCACCCATTCCACCCCCTTCACATCTCCTCCCCTGGCCCTCAGGTCCTTGCCCACCACCCGGCTGGTGTCTCTGCCTCTCCTGGCTTGAGGCCATCCTGTCCAAACCCCTCAAATAATGCTCCTTGACCGGGTCCCTCTGTAACAGACTGGCCAGCCCAAGTGTGGGGCTGTTCACAGGAGCTGCAGGTTTAGCTTCTTCACTACCCACTAAATTAGTTACAAAAGGGCAGGTCCTTGCCGAGGCCGAAGCTAGGCCACTCCCTGATTGGACCATGTTTACAAAATGTGTCCATAAACAGGCTAAAATAAGAATGAGGCCAGTGAAGGGGGAGGATTTGGGGTCATCTTCTGCAGCCAGTGGCTGCCTGTCCCGTGGAACTCAGAGGGGAGAAAGCAGGCTCCTTTTGCAGCAAGCGGCTCACACGTCCCGCTTTGCAGCAGTGGGGCCTGAACTTTGGACTCCAACACTGCAGAGCCTTCTATCGTCTTGCCCTTGAGTGAATTACTAATGTCCTAAACGAGGCAAGATGGAGTTCTGTTGCCCTCTCCCTAGCTAAAAGGATCGAAGGCTTTGGCGAGGTGGGAAGTGACCCCAGAAGCTTATGAGTGAGCTGGAGTTTTGCCCTAAGGGAGGCTCAATGTTAGCGAGAGGAAGATGCTCATCTTGTCGATGTTTCACTCTGGGATGGCTGGAAAGGTCAGGCCCAGATCCAGAGGCAGATTTTTTGAGAAGCTAATGGGACTTTAGGCCCCTCCACACCCTTGGAGACTCGAATGATCAATGGTTTTATAAAATTTGAAAAAGTAAGATATTTTTGTATTCTTTTTTTTTAAAGAAGGCTCCCAAGATAGTAGAATTTCCAAAAATCTTCAAAATCTGGATCCTCTCCTTCCCAGACCCAGGACCATGTCCATCAGCCCGTCTTTCTACTTGCAGGACACGAAGCCATCCAAGCCGTGCTGGCCATCCCTCTCCCAGCGGCTGACATGCTGAGCATGGAAACCAGAGGGTAGTGGAGGGAGGAGTGGAGCCAAGGGAGAGGACAGAGCCAGGAGGAGGAGGAAGGAGCCGGCCCAGCCCTACCCAGAAGATCTTCCAGGGAACTGGTGAGGAACAAGGCAGAGAACTCTTCCCCAAGATCTGTTGGGTTCTGAGCATGGTGTAGTGGTTACAGGAGTGGGACCAGAGTGCCTGGGTCAATATGAGATCCACCACTTCCTGGCTGGGCCATCTTGGGCAAGTTACTTGACTTCTCTGTGCCACACTCCCCTCATTGGTCAAATAATATGAGTCTTTGGATTTTGAGGAGTAAATGACTTAATTCATGTAAAATTCTTAAAACAGTATTCAGCATAAAAAAATGCCCATAGCTTCCTGCTCTTCCAAACATTAAATGCATAGCTAAGGCATACTAGAAGTAATGCCAAACCACTGTATATTTGTCATTCCAATCACCTTGCAAATGGCGGCACTACCTTCCTTTAATAAAAGAAACCAGCTCCTCTTGCATAGCATGTACTTTCTTTTTTTTTTTTAAAGATTTTTATTTATTTATCCCCCCCCTTGCTGCTTGTGCTTTGCTGTGTCCATTCGCTGTGTGTCTTCTCCGTGTCTGCTTATCTTCCCCTTGCTGTGAGGTCTCGCTGCATCAGCCCCTCGCGCCGCGCGGGCCGGCCTGCCCTCACAAGGAGGCCCCGGGAAGCGAACCCAGGGCCTCCCATATGGTAAATGGGGCTCTATCGACTGAGCCACTCCCGCTTCCCTAGCATGTACTTTCTACACCAGCAACAGAGACTCATCCCAGACAGGGCCCAGGCCACCTTCCAGCATTGTCCCCGGTTCCTCTCACACCAACTGCTCTTCCGGCTGGTGGCCTCCCCCACCCTCCCCCATCAAGCCATGTCAGCCCAGCCTCAAACCTCTGCCTCCCCCCATCAGGAATGCCTTTCTCCCACCTCTCTAAATTCAAATCTCTCAATTCTTATGACACTTTGGGTATTCCTTCTCTGTTCATTCTTCTACTTAATGACTGTGCCCTGTCTCAATAAACAAAGAAAGCATCCCTTTGTATTCTGTGCTAATTATCATCTGCATTTCTGCCAACGAATGAGAACCTAATAAGGGAACAGGCGCAACACATGTCCTCTCATTCATTCATTCAGACAATGGTTATCTGGTACCCACATGCTAGGATTTCATAGAGAGCATCAGAATCATCTGGGGGGCTTGTTAACATGCAGATTCCTGGCCCCAGCTCCCAGAGACTCTGATTCACTAGGGGTGGGCGTAGGGACAGCAAGAATTGGCTTTTCCAAGACCCCGGATGATACTATGCTGCTTGTTCAAGACCACACTTTGAGGAGCAGTGCCGTGGAAGACAGCCCCACCCCTCCACTGTCCCTCGTGCAGCTTGCTTTTCCTCATCAGAAAGCCTCCGCCCTGCACCCCCACATACACATACAGACGCACACTAGAAACAACAGATATTCTCTATTTCTGCTCCCTGTTTTTTGTCTCATAGAAACAAACTTGTTTGTTTCAGAATTTGTATTAGATATTTGTTTCCTTGTTTTTCCCACTAGAATAGAAACTCCACGAGGACAGGAAGAATGTCTATTTTATTCTTCTATGTATCCCCAGATACATAGAGCCTGGAACACAGCAGGTGCTCAGTAGATAAGTTAATCCATTAACTAAATCCTTCAACAGATATTTAATGAGTGCCAGGCACTGTTCTAGGGACCAGGATTACAACAGTGGGCAAAAGTGACAAACGCCCCTGTTCTTGAACACGCCTTCTCATGGGGGAGACTGACAATAAGCACTGAGTATAATAACTAAATTGTTTAATGTATTAAAAGGTTTTAAGTTCTATGGAAAGACTAGAGCAGAGTAAGACGAGCAGGAATGCTTGGAGCGGCCAGCTGGGTGGTGGTTTGCAGTTTTAAACAGATGGTCAGGATGGGCCTCATGGAGAAGGTGGCATGTGAGCCAAGACTCAGGAGTTGAGGAAGTTCACTACGTGAGACCCTTGAAAGGAGTTTTCCAGGCAGGGAAGCCGCCAGCATCAGTGTCAGGTCCCTAAAGCAGCACTGTGGCTAAGTGGCGACTGAAGCAGGCGGCACAGCCCTAACTTATGAACAGGTGAGAGATGACACGTACAGGTGCATCTGTACGTACGTACAGTGGAGGGGCGGGGATTTGGAGGAGGCAGCTCAGAAAGGCAAGATGGGACCCATCAGGTAGGACCTCGGGGGCCATGGCAAGGCCCCTGGCTTTCATTCCAAGTGACAGGGGCGTCATTAGAGGGTTCGACGAAAAGAAGGGATTATGATATGGTTTCTGTTTTAAAAGGAGCCTTCCAGGAACTGTGTTGAGAATAGACACAAGGGTAGAAGCAGGGAGAGCAGCGGGGAGGCAGTTGCAGGCGGCCACGTCAGAGGTGATGGTGGGTCAGGCCAGGAAAGTGGCCCTAACGGGAGTGCAAAGGATCAGGCACTGGGTATATTTGGAAGGCTGAGCCCACAGGATTTTCCAACGGGTGCTGATTAAACCATATATTAAGCTCCTAATATGTGCCAGGCATTAGCCGTGAACTACTTCTGAGCTGGCTTTGCCAGAGAAATGTCGAGCAGGCTTTGACTGGTACCAGCTATTCCTAAGATGGATCGCACCACAGGGCTTTTCTCACTCTCAAAGTCCTGCAGTTTGGTCTTCAAACATTGCCTCTTCAGAGCAGAGCCAATATAATCTGCTGGCACCTATGAAATGTGCTGTTATTCTTATTACTATTCACCCAGCATCACTCCATGGTATCCACATTAAGAAAATGGATGACACAAGTTCCACATAAATCCTTCATTCTCCTGTTTATTTCCCTGTCCGTCACCTCCTCATTTATTCTTAATATTCAGGTGTTTGCATTCAAGGCCAGGGCAGCCCTGTGGAGTCACTCCATCTTCCTCCTCTCACATCTGCCCCCACCCCCAACCTCCCGGGACTCTCACATCCCGAAGATGGGAAGTGGAGTCATCTGTCTTCCGTAACCATATGGATAAGATGCGCTCATTACTGTTGTCGCATTGTTGTGCTCTGGAAGCTAATTAAGACAATTAGCTATTAAACACCAAAAACAATTAAGCTAATTGAAATAAACCATATGCAGTTTACACCCTTGCGTAGACAAAAAAGTAACACGTGCCTCGATGGTGGCACCACAGACGTTCTGGTCCCCAGATAAATCAGGGACTATGGGAGCCGAAGACCGCCGCGTCTTAACACGCAATCCGTTTACAGCCACAAAACGCCTCTCAAAAGCATTTGGCTTGATTTTCGGAGGTTTCTTCAGCATTGAAAAAAAAAATGTATTCCTGCCCAAATGTTTCTTTCGGGCTATAAAACGGCAGAACCGTGCTGTTGCCCTGCCTCTGACTCAGCTCCGTGGCGGGATGCAGCGCCCCCACTTGGGGGAGAGAACAGCCTTCTGGGGAGCCTCGGAAGGTCTTTCAGGTAACCTGAAGATCTCCAGGTGGAAAGGGGGGCTCCTGTGGTTCCAGGTGTGACTGGCAGTTTTAGACTGCGTTTCTAAATTCCAAGTGCAGGGGACACAGGGCAAGCCAGAGAGCAGAGACACCATGGAGGGAGGCCAGGGGAGGCTTTATAAGGAGTGTGTGTTCAACTGGAATTTTTTTTTTGGCTGCAAGTGCCAAAAAACTCAAGTAGAACTTTCTTAAGCCAAAAATGGAATTCAGCTGGGAAGGTTACCGAATTAAAGAACAAACTGCAGGGAACAGGGCGCCAGGGGCTCCTAGGGACTCGGCCCACAAAGGGGCCATCTGTCCATCTCTCCTCTCTGCCTGGCTCTGCGGTGGCCACACTCCGGCTACAGCGAGGCCCTCTCCGCGTGGCAGGGCGCACAGACGCCGGCAGTGCCAGGCAGGCAACCTCGCGGACGGAGAGAATTCCTTCTACCCAAGGGCCGCGCAGCCTCCTGTCTGCACGCACCTCCCTGGGGACCAGTCCTCATAGCCAGGAAGGCGGAACCAGGTGGTAGAGCCGATCTGCACCCACGGGCCCAGCTTCCCTACACTTGTCCCACCTGTGGCCAAATAAAGAAGAATGGGAAGGAAACCTGGCTGGAAGAGTCCCTCAATGCAGGTGCTAAGGCAAGGACCAGAATCTGATGGCGAGAGAGTGGGGACGGTGCCGTCTAGGTCAGACTACAGAGAGGCTTGACCATTCACAAGGCTCCATGCCTCCTGCCCTTTCACCAGCCTGCCTCTCTCTGCTGGATATTCAGAAAGTGAGATGACAGACAGGCAAGAGCCCACTCCCCCAGCACCTGCCTCACTCACAGCCCACAACTGCCTCGTATAAAATTGGGTAGCGAGGAGTTAGGGAAGAAATATCCTCAGGAAGAGCCCAGCGTCTTCCTCATCTCATACCTGATCTGAGACATTATCCATCTTTTGATGGACATCTATTCTGGGGGGGGGACAGCGAGGGAGGGGGATGTTTGGGAAATTCCCTACCTTATAAGCAGTGGCATCTTGGTAAAACTTTAACAACCTGCTATGGGGGGGCGGGGAAGGTGTTCTAATTTGCAGTGTCTGCTGATTTCTGTGGTGTAAATTCTCCCACCGTGGTTGATTTCAAGCTATCAATGTAATGTCCCTAAATGCGGGATTGGGAGGGGAATGCGCAGTGGGACACCGTTACGGAAGCCACACTACGGATTCAACAGGCAGAAAGAAGGCTGCAGGAGGAATAGCTTCAGTAACAGTATTATTTTCAAGAGCAGTGCTAAAATAATTAGGAAGTGATGGATTTTGAGTATTTAATTCCTTTGTTTTTTATATTATGTATTTCACTGTGCTTATATAATTTATTTTTTAATTAAACTTTTTTATTTTGAGATACTTATAGATTCACATGCAGTATTAAGAAATAACACAGAGAGATCCCACGTACCCTCTACCCAGTTTCCCCTCAGGTAACATCTTGCAAAACTATAGGACAATGTCACAACCAAGATACTGATTGATACCGAAACAGTCAAGATACAGAACGTTTCCATCACAATAATGATGCCTCCTGTTGCCCATTTACAGCCACACCCACTTCTCCCCCACCCCCACACCATCCTTAACCCCTGGAAACCACTAATCTGTTCTCCATTTCTATAATTCTGTTATTTAAGAATGTTATATAAATAGAATCAGACAATATGTAACCTTTTGGGATTGGCTTTTTTCACTCAACATAATTCTCTGGAGGTTCACCCAGGTTTGTGTGTGCATCAAAGGGTCATTCCTTTTTATTGCTTAGGAATATTCCAGTTTGTTTAACCACTCATCCATTGAAGGACATCTGGGCTGTTTCCAGTTTGGAGCGATTATGAATAAAGCTGGTATAAACATTTGTGTACAGATTTTTTCATGAACATAAATCTTCAATTCCCTGGGATAAATGCCTAGGTATACAATAGCTAGGTGATGTGATAGCTGCATGTTTAGGTTTTTAAGAAACTACCAAACCATTTCCCAGAGTGCCTGTAAATGGTATTGTGTTTTCAGTTTGTGTCCATGTGTTTATTGCTAATACATAAAAAGCAATGAATTTCTCATGTTCATCTTGTGTCCTGTAATCTTGTTGAACTCACTTATTCTAGAAGTTTTTTGGTTTTGTTTTTTTTTAATAGATTCCTTGGGGGTTTTTGACATAAACAATCATGTCATCTGCACACAAGGAAAATTTGATTTTTTCCCTTCTGATCTGTGTGCCTTTTACTTCCTTTTCTTGCCTCATTTCACTGGCTAGAGCTTCCAGCACTGTGTAGAATGAGAGTGGTGAGAGTGGGCATCCTTGCCTTGTTCCCAGTCTTAGAGGGAAATCATTCATCCTTTCACCATTACAGTATAATGTCAGTTGTAGGGATTTTGTAAAAGCTCTTCTTCAAGTTAGGGGAATTTCCCTCTATTTCTATTTTTCTGAGAACTTTTATCATGAATGGGTATTGAATTTTGTCAAATGTTTTTTTTCTCCATATAATTGTGTAATTTTTTTTTTCTTTAACCTGTTAACATAGTGAATAACATTGATTTTCAAATATTTTCCCAAGCCAACTTTATATCTCGGGAATATAAAGTCATGATGTATAATTTTTTTATATATTGTTGTATTATATTTGCTATTATTTTTCTAAGTATTTTTGCATCTATATTCACGAGGAATATTGGTCTGTAGCTTTCTTTCTTATTTACTTACTTTATTTATTTACTTACTTATTTTTTGTTTTCTTTGTCTGGTCTTTGTATCAGGGTAATACCAAGCTTCAAGCAGGGTAATAATAGCATTATAAAAAGAATTAGGAAGTGTTCCCTCCTCTTCTGTTTTCTGGAAGAGATTGTGTAGAATTGGTGCTAATTTTTCTTTGTTTGGTGGAATTCTCTGGTGAAACCATCTGAGCCTGGAAATTTCTTGTTTGGAAATTTTTTAATTAAGAATTCAGTTTCCATATAGAGCTATTCAAATCATCTATTTATATCAAGTGAGTTGTGGTATTTTGGTTTTTGAGAAATGGTCCATTTTATCTAAGTTGTCAAGTGTATGTGTGTAGACTAGTTCACAGTATTCCCTTATTCTTTTTGATGGCTGCAGGATGTTTCATTCCTGATATTGGTGTGTCTTCTTTTCTAATTTGTCATTCAGTCTTGCTAGAGGTTTGTCAATGTTACTGATATTTTCAAAGAACCAACTCTTTGTTTCATTAATTTTTCTCCACTGTTATTTTTTTATTGATTTATGCTCATTATTTCCTTCTTTTTGTTTGTTTTGTGTTTATTTTGCTCATCTTTTTAAAGGTCATTTAGGTGGGAGCTTAGATTATTGGTTTGAGACTCTTCCTCTTTTCTAATGAGTGCATTTAGTACTATAAATTTATCTCACAGCACTGCTTTAGCTGTGTCCCCCAAATCTTGATATGTTGTATTTTCATTTTCATTCAGTTCAATAAATATTTTTATTTCCCTTGAGACTTCCTTTTTCACCCATGGATTATTTAGAAGTGTATTGCTTAGTTTCCAAGTATTGGGAGATCTTCCTGTTACCTTTGTTTTTGATTTCTAGTTTGTTTCCACTGTGGTTGGAGAAGGCACTCTGTATGATTTCAATTAGTTTAAATTGTTTGAAGTTTGGTTTTTGGCTCAGGATATGATGTATCTTGATATATGTTCCATGGGCTCTTGAAAAGACTGTGTATCTTGTTGTTATGTTCGTAGTCTATTAACGTCAACTAGATCTTGTTGGCTGAAGGTGGTTTTGAGTTCTTCCATATCCCTGCAGGTTTTCTATCAATTGTCCAATTGTTGAGAGAGAGTGTATTGTAACGTATGAAATTAAGATGTGGTATTAAAGTGCCACCCAGCTAGTTCCCCTATCAACCAGAGCAGCTGGACTCCACCTAGTCTTAAATATAATGGGCTTTGGATCCCTGCCAGCCTACAAACTTATTCAGACAAATCAATCACATCCTTCTGCAGAAATCAAGGGGTACCTCGCCCCCTCTTGTCATTACAAAGCCTCCACAGCCTCTGCTGGTCCACCCAGCTCCTGAATTCAACTCCCATGTGGCCTTGCATGATGTGCTGTGTCCCTGTGTCCCTGGCTCAGGAGTGTACAAGACTATTAAACTGCTGCCAATCTTATCTGTCATGGGTGTCATGTGTTTGTCCATCTTGTTCTATTTAGGGCAGGGGGTTCCTCTTTCACCAATGGGATGAATAGGAGGTGATCAGAACAGAGAGGTGCTAAAGTCTCTAACTATAATTGTCATTTTTATTTTTCTCCTTTCTGTTCTATCAGTTTTTGCTTCATATATTTTGCAGCTGTGTTGTTTAGTGCATACACATTTATGATTGCTATACCTTCTTGGTGGAGAGTCCCTGACTCTCCAATAGACCTCCTCTGATACCCCCAGCGGGGAGAAGGAGAGGTTCCTTGTGACTGCTAGGTGGGGGTGGAAGTCCAGGCTTCCCACGTGGTCTCCACTGATCCCATAAGGAAAGATGTAGTAGTGCTTGTTACCAGCCAGTGGGGGTGGGAGTATGGGTTCTCTACTCAGCCTTCCATGACGGCACCCCAGCAAGGGTGTTGGGCCACCTCATTATACTCTTGCCAGGTTAGAAGTGTAGACTCCCCGTTCGGCCTGTGTTGACATGGATACGGATGTCAACAGTTATTTCTGTGGTGTTTGGCTGGAGTAGAGCAGTCATTGTCTGAAAGTGTTCTGTCTTTCCTAGGGCTCCTTTTCTGGTCTTTCAGCTAGAGAGAGCAGGCTTTTGTTGTGGGGCTTTTTTGTCTGCACCCATTGGCATTCCCAAATTGTCCTCTTCTTCATCTCCAAATCTGGGAAGTATGAGGCAAAAAGAAAACCCAGGGAACACATCACTGCGTTGTTCCCCAGCTCCCAAGTTCCCTAGCCAGTTTGCCTGCTCTCTTCCTCTCAGAATCTCCTTTTATATATAACAGCCAAGGGGTTTTAGTTTTACTTTGCAGGAGGACTAGGGAATAGGATGTCTACTATAACTTGCTTTTCCGTAATGGCTGTGTTTAACAACCGGCTCACAAGTACCTGAAGTGTTAACAGTCAGCTCTCATGACCTGACTCCAGCACACCACCGCTGTGAGACTCTGCGGGAGTCAGAACCTGCCTCCCACCACAGAAGCTAAAAATGCCACCCACTCTCTTTCCCAGCCTTCCCTGCATCTTTGGCACAGGCACATGACCAAAGTTTAGCCCAGGCCCATCCACCT
>JAQZBX010107066.1:0-10694 GCA_029593785.1 Cabassous unicinctus
TTTTGGACTCCAGAGCCCAGGATCTTAATAACTATGTTATAGTGGTTTGGAAAGGACCAGAGATCATCCAGTTCAACCAATCACATACCCAGAGGGAAAAACTTGCAGTTGGAAAATGCGTGGGACTGGGAGTCTGCTCTTGTTTTGTCTGGGACTCTGCTGTGTAACACTGGGCAAGTCACTAAACCTTCCTGGGCCCCAGTTTTCTTTTCCAAGAGAAGGGAACAGTAAACTGCTCTATCTCCTAGGTTTGTTTTAAGGAACGACTGCATATGAAAGCCCAATATAAGGAGTCAAAGAGGATGAAAGCCACCCCTTTGTCCTCTTAAACAGACAGCAAGCACATTCTAGTCTTCTTTTATGGAATAGTTTCTGATACATCTAGCCAAATGTGATTAACAAGGAAAAGTTTAATATAGAAGCATTCCCTTTCTGACTCACTAAGAAAATGAGATAATCTTGAATATTGTACTAAAATAAAGATCTTAAAAGTTGAGTTTGATTTTTGGCTGCTCTATGCTAAGCATTTTCATGTGCACTTAATCTCCAGTAAAACAAAATGAGGTTCACAGATGGTTAAGTGACATGCTTCCAATCACACAGCTTGTAAGTAACAGAGTAAGGATTTGAACCCAGCTCTATCTGGTTTTTCCTGCAGGCACTTTTCAGTGCAGCAAGGCCTTAGGCCAAATGCAACTGATTACAGAAGATAACAATTCTGTCCTCATAGGACCTCATTGTTTCAAATGAAGTCTCTATAACATCCCTGGGACTGCTCCTGATATTTCCATGAACCCTAAATGGGGGGTTTCTGTTTTATTCTTTACCATGCCAAAGTCTAAAACTTTAGCAAAGCCCAGCCTCAGCTAAGCAAATTACCAACCTAAGATTTAGAAAAGCCAACAGAGATAGCATATAATGTGCATCACCTGTTAAGGAGTAAGTTCCATAGCTTTGAAGTAAAGGGGAGATACCATGTTTTAAAAAGTTCTGGAATATATAAAAATGTGGAACTTCTTTAAAATGTAAAATAATGTTATAAAAAATTTAAAGGTGGACAATAAAATGAGAAAATAGTGGCACCAAAAGATTAGTATGCATTCAACTATATGGTATATGAAGAAGTAATTCAAATTTTAAAATAAAAAAAAAACGAAATTATAGTAGATCAATGACCAATGGACTTAAAGAAAAAAATTCACACAGAACAAAATCTACATATTAAACACTTGGGAAACATTTATCCTGTCTGGTAATCCAAGAATTGTAGTTTAAAATAATCTTCATCATCATCATAATATATAATACCTTTATAGTTCTTAATATTTACTGAGTGCTTAGTATAATTTACTCATTTAATCCCTAAAACCACTTAGGAGATGGTGCTGTTGCCATTTCCATTTCACAGGTGAAGAAACTGAGGCCCCAGAAAGGTTTATTAACTTGTTCAACTTGTACAACTACTTAAATAGAGCTGGGATTTAAATCTAGACAGTCTGGTTCTTACAGCCATATTATACTTAGGAAATTGGCAAAACTGAAAATACTTAAAATCACAATATTCAGTGCTAGGAGAGTTCTTTAGAGACCCAGTGCTTGTGTCATTATAAACTGATAAAACTCTAATGTGAAAATAATAATGTGTTAGTGTGGTAGGATTTAAGGTTGATTTCTATTTGAATTTATCCTATTTGGGGTTTGTTGGCCTTCTTGAATGTGCATATTCATGGCTTTCATTAAATCTGGGGAGTTTTCTACTATTATTTCTTTGAATATTCTTTCTGCCCCTTTCTCTCTTCCTTCACCTTCTGGAACTACCATGATGCAAAAATTGGTATGCTTGATGGTGTCCCATGGGTCTCTGAGACGCTGTTCACTTTTTATCATTCCTTTTTCTTTCTGCACTTCATCCTGAATCATTATAATAGCCCTGTCTTTGAGTTCACTGATTCTTTCTTCTGTCAGCTCCAATCCGCTGATAAAACCCTCTGGGAAATTTTCATTTAGATTATTTTTGTTTTCAATTCCAATATTTGATTCCATTTTTTAAGATTTCTATCTCTTTATTGGGCTCCTCATATTATTCACTCATTGCTTTCCTGATATTCTTTAGTTATTTCTTCATGTTTTCTTTCATTTCCTTGCGCATATTGAAGATTATTTTTTTAAATCTTTGTCTTGTATGTCCAAAGTCTTATATTACCCATTGACGGTTTCTGGATTTTTATCTTGTTTCTTTAGATGGGCCATCATTTTCTTTTTCTTTGCTTGTCTTGAAACCTTTTGTTGCACAGTGTGCATTTTAATATTTTAAAGTGTTAACTCTGGGATTTAGTCCCTGAGATGTCTGTTCTTTGAGTTTATATTCAGTTAGTGATATGGCAGAGAATTCCTTGAGTGCTGGTAGCTAACAAAAACAAACAAAACAATTGAAAAATCACCATTCATAGTCTTTGTAAATTGCTTTTGCATTGGCTGGTGCTTTCCTTCAGAGTTTAGCCTTGCTATGAAGAAGATAAGCCTGTGGTGATATGAAATGCAGGGACCTGTCAGTCTTTTCTAAACCTGAGTCTTGTCCTGGGCTGTGCTTGCTTATGGCCTTAGGAAATCCCCTGGTTACAGGAATTTGAATGCCCCCTCTGCTCCTTATGAAACACATCCCCACCTCCAGGGTACTCTATGGTATTTCTTAAAGGAGCTAATTCTTTTCCCCAGGCTGCTTTGACTTAATTTTTACTCACACTATTTTTTAGTTGCTTCTGCCTGCAGGGAAAGATCTGGGAGGGTGAGCTATAGAGAAATTTCCTGGTTCAGGTTTTTCAGGCTGCCACCTGATAGACTGGTACCAACATATGGGAACCTCAGTATGTTCAAGTAATTGCTCTGCCCCCTCCAGAACAGGACCAGTGACCAACAATGGGAGCATGGGCTGGCTCTACACCAGGCAGAGAAAAGGCAATGGTGAGGGGGCCAGCAAGGATGCCATGACCTCCCACCATTTTTAAAGCTCTGTTTTCTTGACTCAACCCTCATTCTGCTACTGAAACTATTTAACTGTGTCTGGAGTTCTGAGGAAGATATCTCTGACAGTTTTTGTTAGTTGTTCAATGATTCTGTGGGGGAACATCACCCTGCCATTCAGTTGACTGGAAACGCAACAATTTCTTTTTGTTGCAAAACTTTTTTAAACAGAAAAAAGACAAGAAAGACTTCTTTCATATAGCAATACACAAATATTTGGAGATTTAATTTTTTAAGCAGAGAAATGGATGGGAGAGATAAAGAACAACGACTGGGTTCACAAATGATTGCGATCCTGAACTTGGAGTGGCAGCATCTTCAGAGGAAAGGACACAGCTTTGGGGTCAGAGAAAACCATTGTGCCTCTGCCTTCTACTACTCTGGGCTTCTGAATCTCTGTTTCCTCATCTGTAAAAAAGGGGATTGTAATCTCAACCTCAGAGGTAGTGAGGATGAAATCAGGAGATCCACTTATCTAATGGTCTGTGATTGTCAGAGATCATGAAGGACAACCCATTTTTTTACAGATGAGCTTAGGCTCAGTGAGTTTATCCAAATGGCAAAAAACAGCTTAAAACCCAGATCTCTTGCTTGAGTCAGGGTTGTCTGAGCACAAAGGCTTGGACTCCAGGCTTTGGAGTAAAAGAGTCAGAGTACTGAGTACTGTGTCAGCTCCAAGAGCTTCTGACACTGCAAACTTGAGCAAGTCATTTACACTCTGTCTCAGTTTACCTATCTCTAAAAAGGGGACAACGATTATATCAAGTTCAAGATTGGTTGTGGTGATTAAATAAGTCAAACTGAGTTAATGTCTGGCACATGGAAGCTCTCAATAACTCTTAGTTATTATTATTATTATTATTATTTTTTTAAGATTTATTTATTTTATTTATTTATCCCCCCCTTGCTGCTTGTGCTGCTGTGTCCATTCGCTGCATGTCTTCTCTGTGTCTGCTTATCTCCCCCTTGCTGTGAGGTCTTGCCGCATCAGCCCACGACGCCGCGCGAGCCGGCCTGCCCTCACAAGGAGGCGCCGGGAAGCGAACCCGGGACCTCTCATGTGGTAAACGGGTGCTCTATCCATTGCGCCACACCCGCTTCCCAGTTATTATTATTATTAGTCCCTAAAACCTTCTTCGAATGCCTTAAGTGTCCCCAAACTGATTATGATCATCCTCGCTTTACAGTAAGCATATATATTTTTGCTCATGAACTGGTTTAATCTTTCCTCTAGAACTTAAATCCTAAGGAATTAAATTTTGGTACTTCATAAAAAAATAAAGCAAGGAGTTGGGGAAGGGGGACATTGGACCACCACTAGCAGGAATGTTGGCAAAACTTTGTCCCCGACATTTCAGGGCACACAGGTTCTGCAGTGGGAGAGGGTCTGATGGAAGGAAGGGCAGGAGGAAGTGGGTGTGCAGGGAAAAGCTGGGTGGTGTGCAGGAAGCCATGAGATGAGTGCTGATGGGGGAGAGCTTGCAAAAAAAGAGCAAGAACGCAGTGCCGCACGTGACGGTCACAGCCTCACTGATTGAGCGCTTGCGTACTGGACCCTGGGCCTCATCGTTATTAGTTTCTGTTTCTCTCAAAAGTGGTGATAATAATGATCCTTCCTTTTACAAGATTTGTGAACACTTTAAAGATACTACGTGTAAAACAATGGAACAGTGAGTGCTTGACACAATATAAAAGTTTATTATTATGATTAAATTCCTCATGTTTCAGATGAGGAAGACCATGCAGCCACTAGGTGACAAGTATCCCCTCTTGTCTGACTCTGAAGAGCTATGTGGGGTTCTACGTAGCAAGTCAAGCAGAGTCTTCCATCCGAGCCTCCAGTTCCACCTCTCAGCCTTCCAATGAGGTTGCTAGCATGGGCTTTGCAATCACCTGAATTGAAGACCTGGCTCTGCCACTCCCTGACTGTGTGACCTGAGCAAATCAATTCACCTCTCTGCAGCTCGGTTTTCTCATCTGTGAAGTGGGGGTCATACATTTCACAGGGATTTTTGGGAGATTTAATAAGGTTATCTGAGGAGAATGCTAAGCCCAGTGCTGGGCATGTGTAAAGTACTCATTGGGTATTAAGCATTTGGGTAAAGTAGGACCTTGGATTCTTCACAGTTAAAATTCCTAGTCCCTGATATTTCCATACTTAACCTTTATTCTGGAAAAGTCTGTGACAAAAGAAAAGTATCAGAAACCTAGACATTGCCAGCAATCTCTCTCTCTCTCTCTACATAATTCACCACTTTCTTAATTTAACCCCATACGAAGCAACGTGACCGTCTCTTCTGGTTGCTAAATTCATTGATGGTGTCTGTCAACAACAAAGTGTTAGAGCACTTAGATCCAACAGTCCCTTTGCCATTCTCTCGTTTTCCCTGGGTGAATGGTAACATTTTCAAATGGATAAAAATCTCCAGGCAACGTCGTTCTCCTCCCCCAGAGCAGATTTATAACAGAGTGGTTGGCATTTCCACATGTGCTGCATTTGTCAATGTCACATTCATATATGTTCTTAGGTCTCATACACATACAGGCATAATTTAAAAATCTCCAGTGAACAAAGGCTATTTTTCTAACTTGGAGATATTCCAAAGGATCTTTGCATTTCAGCTATTTTTAAATGTTTTTGCGATTTACAAGTATGGTGCTATCAAATGGTACAGGGGGAGGACTGAATATTCAGCTTCAAGCAACTGATCATGTGTGATGTGTCAGGCAGTTTTATATACAACACTTTACTTAACTGCAGGAAAGAATGTATGCATTACCCTGTTTTCAGATGGAGAAACTGGGGTTCAACAAGATGAGTGACTTGCTTTAAGTTACACAGCTGAGAATGGTGGGATTGGGACCCAAACCACTCTGATTCCATATTCAGTCTTCCTGCCATTTTATCACAGCTGCCTCTGCAGAATAACACTCATTCATTAATTCCAAATATACCTGCTGAGCACCTACCATGTACCAGGCACTATGCTAGGCTCTGGTGATATAGCAGTGATGGAAAAAAGCAAATATTCCTGCCCTAGTGGAGCTTACATTCTAGTGGACTAAGAGATCGATTCTGTGACTTGGTGAAAAGTTAGCCTGCATTGGACGGGATGAATGAGGAGGAATGAGGCAGAATGCAAAGATGGCTAGTAGCAAGGTTTCTGTTCCTCCTCAAATCACAACAGTGTAGGCTATCACCAGGGTAAGCATTTGGAGAAGGTTTGAGGAAAAATGATGGTGCATTAAGTTGCAATATTTAAATTGCTCTCTTTTGGGACTCGGGGTGTTAAAAGCGTATATTGTGCCTCTAGATCAAGTAGAGATAAAGTGGGATATTCAGAGCAAGCCGTGGGCCAGATGCTTTAAGGGGCTGTGAAGATAAAGACTGAGGTGGCAGTTCCAGGATGCCTACAGCAGATGATTAAAAAAATGAGAAACAGATGATAGTGGCCATAATATCCTTCCCTCAGAATCCATAGTGGATTTTGTAAATCTACAACTTCCCTAATTAAAAAAAAAAATCTATACTGGAGTCAGTAGAAAATAAAAACTTATCTTCCTATTGTTATTATTATTATTTTCAAAAGCAATATTGCAAGCTACCATTCACTGGGCGACTTCTATGTCTCAGGTACTGCACTACGCATTATCTAATTCAATTCCGTAAAATGAAATTGAGGCTCAGAACAGTTATTAGTGGAAAAATTGAGATTCAAACATGAATTTATCCAACCGTAAGGCTTTTGCCCTTTTTTCCACACCAGGCTGACTCTGTCATTCCCCAGAAGGCTTCAAGGAGGATGTGCACTTAATTCATCATTTATGGGAGGCCGATGTGGCTCAATGGATGGAGCTCCCGTTTACCATATGGGAGGCCCCGGGTTCGCTTCCCGGGGCCTCCTTGTGAGGGCAGGCTGGCCGGCCCGCGTGGCGCAGTAGGCTGATGCAGCAAGACCTCACAGCAGGAAGCGGGTGTGGCTCAATCGCTAGAGCCCCCATTTACCATGTGGGAGGCCCCGGGTTCGCTTCCCGGGGCCTCCTTGTGAGGGCAGGCCGGCCCGCGCGGCACGGTGGGCTGATGCGGCAGGACCTCACAGCAAGGGGGAGATAAGCGGATGCGGAGGAAGCACACAGCGAATGGACACAGTAAAAAGCACGAGCAGCAAGGGGGGATAAATAAATAAATAAATAAATCTTTAAAAAATGATAATAATAATTCATCATTTATTCTTCCACATCCTTGCAACTCACAGTTTGATCAGTGGCCCAGCAGCACTGGCATCACCTCAGAGCTTGTTAGAAATGCAGCATGTCAGACCCCACTCCAAACCTACTGAATCAGAACCTGCTTCTTAATAAGACCTCCAGGCACATTGAAGTTTAGGAAGTACTGCTCTAGATCTCTTGCCAAAATAAATGACACAGCCATCCCAAAAGGTGGTGGAGAGAGTGTTCTGACTCCAAACAGTATCATTTCTAGAGGTGGATTGATTGCTATTTTGATACTTAATCCAGCAGTGAAAGATTTAAACCTGCCTGAGTACTTGTTAAACAAAATTGGAATGGAAGAGCCACTGAGTGACCAAAGAAGTTAGATAAAATAGTCAGTGAATTTCTGTTTCTAGGAAGTTTTCATAGGTTTTTCAGGAGAGGGATGGCCATTATTAATGAGATTATTTTTCTCAGTGGGAGTCTCAGATGAGACAGCAGTGAAGGATGAGTAGCTCCTTGGTATTAGTCTGTGGGGTGCAGCCCATTAACCTGGATACAGGACACAGTACAAAGGACTTGAACTTTTCTCTCAACTGTCTTTTTGGCCTTGAGCAAATCATCAAAGCATCTTTAGTTATCAGTCACCAAGGGCCGGGAAAGGTCAGTGCAACATGTCACTGTTCTTATACGATTACAACGGCCCCGGGAACGCAAACAACATTTAGGCACCATGCTGCTAAGGCAGAGAAAGTAGAAACTTGGAGACACCCTCACTTCTACTTTTTCTTTCACTTATCACAAGCCCTAACATTCAATCTCTGTAATACCTTTCCTACCTATGTCCACATTCAATCAATTAGTTCAAGCCCTCTGTTTTCAATCCTATACCCTGCTATCTTCCCAATGTACAGAACCACTCAGGTCACTTGCTTCCTCAATGACCTGTAATGGCTCCCCGTTGGCTACAGAAGAAAGTCCCACCGCCTTAGCCTGGTGTTCCTGATTCTCCACGACGTGGCCCTACAAGCCTGTTGCTTCTTTTTGTTCATCTCTTCCTAATTACCAGTCACAATACTGTATTGATAATTTCCAGACCACATGGTGCATGTTCCCAACCGCTGTCACAGCACTCAACCCCCTGTAGGGTAACTGCCTGTTGGAATGTCAAGAACAAGAACAGTTATAATATTTACTGAGCTCTTCCTGTATGCCAGAGACTGTGCTAGGTGTTTTTCACACGCTACCTTATTCAGACCTCACAACAACACTATGAGGTAGGTTCTATTATCATCACCCCCATTTTACAGATGAGGAACCAGACACAGACTGGATTCAGTGAATTGTCTAAGGTCAGCCAGCTAGTGAATTTCAGCACTGCGATTCAAATCCAGCTCTGCCTAACTTTGGGCCTGTGTGGTGAATACTATGCTATTTAAATACCTGCTGCACAAGCACATACCTATCACATAGAATATGCTCAAAAACATGTTGGATAAAGGGCTTGGTAAGTTGATACACATTATAAGATCCCCCCATCCTTCCTCTTTTCCTTCTCTTGGGGGTTTAGAGGTGATAATGTTTATCATCCTCCGGTCGTCAGCATGGTTTAGAATGGGAAACTCTGATATAGTTAACACAGTTCATTAGAAACCCACGGAAGTGAATTAAAAAAACATGACTTGTGCCAGCCCACCTAGTCACATTTTAAGTTCCTGGGGCATATGGGCACCAGCTCATTTTAAAAGCATTTTTAACAAAAGCACAAAACAGAAATGTTCAGCATATGTTGGAGTAGGTAGGGATTCAAAGAAGCCTAAATCAACTTGCTTTTTATAGACGTTTGGAAAGGGGCAAATTGGTGGGAGCCCCTTTTGTCCATCACTGCACATTGAGGCAAAGCCAGGCTGAGGAGTAGGTGGAGTCGCCAATATCAGTTTGTGTGGAATGGGGGGCCCCTGGTGAGCTCCCAGCCTCCACTCCCTCTCCCACCCACTTGCCACATTGTTTGAAATAGTGCCCTTGCATGCTCATTCTCCCCAAGGCAGCACCAAATCTAAACACCCAACTAAAAAACACAAAACTTTAAAAATGATGTAAGAGGGTACGGGTGTAGCTCAGTGGCTGAGAGCCTGTTTCCCATGAATGAGGCCCCGGGTTCAATCCCTGGTACCTCCTAAAAAAGAAAAGATATAAAAATGATATAAGAAATACTTGTTAATTTAGAAAATAGGTTTGAGGATTACATTAACTTCCACTTCTGTAAAGAAAATATTTTTTCCTTTCAGTTTTTGTTGTTGTTGTTTTTATATGGAGGCACGTATGTGTGTTTCCTTTTACCCAATTTGGATTATATATATATATAAAATATTTTGTAATTTCCCCCCCTCACTTAACACTATCATTCCAAGTCAATAAACACATCTGCATCATCCTTTTTATAGTTCTACTGTATTCCATCCTATAACTTGTCATAAATTGTTTAACAATCCAGTGTTTTTGGGATATTTAGGTGGCCTACCTTGGTGCTGCTGACAGCAACTTTTCCAGGAACGTCCTCACACACACCACACTGAACACCTGTCCCATTATTTTCCTAACGCGTATTCACCAGGCACCCTATCCTAAAAATTACCACTCAATGTTGTGATTAGCCCTTAATACCTTGGTGTGAAGTTCATTCAACGAGCTCCTTTCTTTATGACAGTTTTCTGAGCCTGAACACAAAAGGAGTTTTGTTGAGGGTGAGGATGGGTGGATGTTTGGGAGAAGGAGTAGGATAAATGGAAGGATGTCTTGGAGGAATAAGACATTACCAGAAGAAGGTAGCACTTGGTGCCAATGGACAAGTTGGGTATTCTAGGATCAGAGTGGTGGTATTGGATTTTTTTAATTAACAGAGAGCAGAGATGGGAAGAGATGAGATTTGTTTCCCTAATTCACAATTTCACCAACACTGGGTCCTTGGCAAGAAGTCTTTGTTGGTCTTTTGGAAAATATTTTGGCAATCAAGAAGCACAAAAATATTCATACTGCTTGATTCAGTAATATCCAGTAACAGTACTTCTGGAAATATATCCTAACGAAAAAGTACCAAAGAAAGATAAAGCTATCCACACAAAGATGTTCCTTACCAAGTTACTTAAAGTAGCAAAAAATTTTACTCAATGAAAATAGTCAAGTTAAGTAAATTATGGTACATCTACCTGATAGAACAGCATGCAGCCTTTATTCCTCTGATAGTTACTAGTTGTGTAATCTTGGGAAAATTATTTAACCTATCTTATCCAATAAGTGGGGTAATAATATTCTCTGAAGGACTGTTGTCAGCATTAAATGAGATAACGTTTGAAAAGCACCTAGCATGGTGCTGAATAAATAGCAGCTATTTGAAGAATATGTTGCATTCATGGAAATAAATGTGATACAAGCAAAAGGCAGCCTTTAAAAGCTTGCAAGTG
>JAQZBX010107067.1:0-10683 GCA_029593785.1 Cabassous unicinctus
GGCTTTATGAGTTATCTTATTCTAATTATTTCCTATCTCTGAGGTCATTTGACCTTTTCTATCTGGCTAATTTCACTCAACATGAAGTCTTCAAGGTTCATCCTTGTTGTCACTTGTATCAGAGCTTCATTCCTTTTAATCATTGAATAACATTCCATTGTGTGTGTGTGTGTGTGTGTGTGTGTATATATATACTTATATATATATATCACATTTTAATAGCTGAATAACATTCCATTGTGTGTGTGTATATATATACACATATATATATATGTGTGTATATATATATATATATATCACATTTTAATGGCTGAATAACATTCCATTGTATGTGTGTGTGTATCACATTTTGTTTATCCATCCTTGCATTGATGGACATTTGGATTGTTTTCAACTTTTGGCAGTTGTAAATAATGCCACTATGAACATCAGTGCAAATATCTGTTTGAGTTCCTACTTTCAATTCATGTATAATGTAACTAGAAGTGGGATTGCTGGGTGTATTAGTCAGCCAAAAGGGGTGCTAATGTGAAATACCAAAAATGGGTTGGTCTTTATAAAGGGTATTTATTTGGGGTGGAAGTCCACAGATACCAGGCCATAAAGCGTTAAGTTTCTTCTCTCACCAAAGTCCATTGCCACATGTTGGAGCAAGACAGCTGCCGACGTTTGCCAGGGTTCAGGCTTCTTAGGTTTCTCTCTTCCCAGGGTTGCATTTCTCTCTGGGCTTAGCTCCTCTGGTTCCTCCACAAGGTCAGCTGTAGACTATCAGGCGAACAGCTCACTTCTCTTCTCCTGGGGCCTTCTCTCCAACATCAAAACTGCTTCTCAAAAACTGCTCTCTCTGTCCTTTGCCTTGCCTTTTATCTTCGACTCCTCCACTCACCGAGGGGTGGGGCTCAATGCCCTACTGACATGGCCCAGTCAACGCCCTAATCATAACTTAATCATGCTCAGATTAACAGATCAGTTTACAAGCATGATCCAATTATATTTTTGGAATTCATAATTACATCAAATTGCCAAACGGCTACATTCCACCCTCTGAATTCCAAAAATACATTACAATATTCAAAAAAACTTAAATCAGTAACAATTCAAGTACAAAATCATATCATAGGCAGTATAAAGAAATACAGTTTGTCTTCAGGCAAAATCCTGTCTGCTGTAGACCTCTGAAACTTACAAAACCATTTAACTGCTTCCAATACACAAATGGAAAGACAAAGGATAAACATTTTCATTATCATAAGGAGAAATTGGTATGTTAAACATGAGTCATGGATTCTCTACAGTTCAGTAAACCTGCAGGGCATCCTCCATTCAATTTCAAAGTCTGAGAATCATTCTTAAGACGATAGTTTCTTCTCCTTGGGGCCACATGGGAACACACCCTTTCCACAAGCTTGCCCTATGGCCATTTTCTTGGTTCCACCCTCATCAAGCATCTGGGTGTCAACCAAGCTCCAGACCTCACCCTCCAAGAGTGTTGGGGTGATTGCCACACCTTACCCAATCTTTGGGTTAGAGTCTTAGTCCCCCTATCACAGTGAGGTGAAGACAACATTCCCCCTAACCTTTGGCATACAGGTTCAAACCTCTCAGAGCAACGAGTTGACCAACTGGCCTTCCCTAACCTTTGGCATACAGGTTCAACCCTATCAGAGCAATGGGTTGACCACCTGGCCTTTTCAAATCCATGGGGGACAGGTACACCCCTCTCAGACCTATGGGGTGTTGACCTTAACCGCCCTAATCTTTGAGGAATGTGCTCCACCCTCTCTGCACCCTGGGATGGCAAAACTCTCCCAGAACATCGGGTAAGAACATCCACCCTCTTCAACTCCTGGGGAAAACTCACCCTCTCTGTACACATGGTTGGGGTTCCTCTCTTGGCCCAAGGAGATGTCTTAATTCCAGATCTCTGCTTCCATGGTTTTCTTCTTAAAGCTGATTCTCCTTCAATCTCTCCTTTCCATGTCCTCTTTTGTCCAAGCTGACAGTGGTTTTGTTCATACAGCTCTCTCAACAACTTTGTTGGTTTAGCATGCAGGAAGCAGGGGTCCAAGCCATCAGACAGTAAGACTTTCCACAAGTCTTTCCGAGATAACTGCATCTTCAATTCTGAGTTACAAGTTCCAAGTTTAGTAAAGTCTTCAAATGGGGCACTTTCATCTGGGAATTTGATTTCCAGAAACTTGGAAGGTCTGGAATCAGTTTATGTTTTCTTTGTGCCCAAAAGTTCAGTCCTTAATGTATTTTGCTCATCTAGTATTTTGCTGTAAGCTGCAAGGAGAAGCCAAGCCTCATTCTCCAAGTTTACCTTGGAAAGTTCTTTAGCTAAATGCTCCCATTCTCCATTTTCAAATTCTGTCTTCCATATAACACCAGGAGTTAATCTTGCTAAGTTCTCTGTAACTTTAAAACATGGATTGCCTTTCCTCCAGTTTCCAATAATAGTTTCATCATTTACTTCTAAGGCACCATAGAAAGTCTCTTTAGCATCCATATTACTATCAACAGTCTCTTCAAGGTGATATAGGCCTTTTCCATTAAGCATTTCACAATTCCTCCAAAAAATACCCCTTACCCATTTATAAAACCATTCCAACATTTTGGTATATGCAAAAGCACTTCCCCATTCCTTGGTACAAAATTCTGTATTAGTCAGCCAAAAGGGGTGCTAATGTGAAATACCAAAAATGGGTTGGTCTTTATAAAGGGTATTTATTTGGGGTAGAAGTCCACAGTTACCAGGCCATAAAGTGTTAAGTTTCTTCTCTCACCAAAGTCCATTGTCACATGTTGGAGCAAGACAGCTGCCGATGTTTGCCAGGGTTCAGGCTTCTTGGGTTCCTCTCTCCCCCAGGTTGCATTTCTCTCAGGGCTTAGCTCCTCTGGTTCCTCCACAAGGTCAGCTGTAGACTATCAGGTGAACGGCTCACTTCTCTTCTCCTGGGGCCTTCTCTCCAACATCAAAACTGCTTCTCAAAAACTGCTCCCTCTGTCCTTTACCTTGCCTTTTATATTCAATTCCCCCATCCACCAAGGGGTGGAGCTCAACGCCCTACTGACATGGCCCAGTCAATGCCCTAATCATGACTTAATCATGCCCAGGTTAACAGATCAGTTTACAAGCATGATCCAATTATATTTTTGGAATTTATAATTATATCAAATTGCCAAACGGCTACACTGGGTCATAGGGTAATTCTATACTTCACTTTCTGAGGAATCATCAAGTGTCTTCTACAACAGCTGCACTATTTTACATTCCCACCAGCAATGAACGAGTGTTCTTATTTCTCCAACACTTGTAATTTTCCATTATTTAATGGTAGCCATGCTAACGGGTATGAAATGATATCTCATTGGGATTTTTATTTGCACTTCCCTAATGATGTTCAGCATCTGTTTATGTCCTTTCTGACCATTAGTATATGTTCTATGGAGAGAGATCTGCTCAAGACTTTTGAATATTTTTTAAATATATTTTTTAATTTTTTAAAAAGAAATTTAGATTACATAAATGTTACATAAAAAACATAGGGATTCCCATATCCCCCGCTTCCAACCCCTCCCATATTTTTCCACATCAACAACATCCTTCATCAGTGTGGTATATTTATTGCAATTGATAAACATATCTTGGAGCATTGCCACTAAGCATGGATTATAGCTTACATTATAGTTTACACTCTCTTCCGCACACTTTGATAAGTTATTACAATATATACAGTGGCCTGTATCTGTCATTGCAATGTCACTCAGGACAATTTGTGAGCTCTGAAAATGCCCCCAAATTATACCTATTTTTCCCTCTGCCTCCCCTCAGAATCTCCAGTGGCCACTGCCTCCACATCAATGATAAGAGTTCTTCTGTTGTTAGGATCACAATAAGTCTATAGCAGAATAACAGTAAGTCTGCTCTAGTCCATCGTTCATTCCCCAATCCTGAGGATTCTGGGATGGTGATGCCCCCTCTGCCTCTAATTGAGAGGGGGCTTAGATCCCATGGGGAAAATGGGTGGGTCTATCTTGCTTGCAGTTGCAGACTCTCGCTGTTCCTTGAGATCGTCGTTGTCCACAATCATCTCCTTGTTAGTGCACCTTGGTTAGTCCAATGAACTATAGAATTGGTTGCAAATCTGTTGAGATTCAGGGCCCAATTGGTACAAGGAGAGCCCAAAGATTTAAGTCTCTTGGACATACACCTATCAACTCTAGTACTAATTATAGGTTCAAATAGAAGGGGTAGAAGAGCCATGTGTAGGGAAACCACCACTGAGCCCAGCTCTGTCACACTGGAGAGCATAAATTCCAAAGTAGGGACCACTGACAGGGTGCCAAAGTCCTGAGCTGTTTACCCTGCTTATAGTGTCTGGTTGTCTCCTGAGCCCTCAGGAGACCTGCTATTTGAGCCAATATTTACTTTGGCAGTCAATGAGATCCTGCTGAAATGTGCATGAGCATAACCTTTGGAATAACCTTCCAACTCACACTGAAGTCTCCTAGACATATAAACTCTTTTTGTCTTTAGCCTTTCCCCCTTTAGTTAAGGCCTTTTTCCAGTTGCATTGCTAGTTGGTGGTTGGTAGTAATCCCTCAGTGCCAGGAATATTCATTCCTGGGAGTCATGGCCCTTGCTGGGGGGGAAGGTAATGCATTTATGTGCTGAGTTTGGCTTAGAGAGAGGCCACATCTGAGCAATGAGGAGGTTCTCAGGAGGCAATGCTTTGACACCCTATAATACTAGGCTAATTTCAAAAGTAAACATTCATAAGTACAGTCAACACTATCAAGTGCCCATCAATGGTCCATCCTCCTTCACTAGTCACTGTCCCTGTACTCACGGAATTCTTGCTGTCCCATTAGAGAATGTGGTAGGGCTCCCCATGATGGCAATTCAATATTCTTTTGGTTAGTGTGTGAATCCTACACACAGTGACAATGCCCCATGAACACTTGAACACATTCATATGCCTTATAGGTACACCCCAGGAGAACCTCCTCCCATGTAACCCCATCTCTGAAACCCAGCAAGAATGATCGCTCCCTGCCACAGTTGTCACACTTATGTGATCCTAAAGTTCTTTAAAATTGAAGCCAACAAAATAACTGAATACAATTAAAAGGAAAATGATATAGTTTTAAAAATAATGATAAAAATACAAAAAAATTTTAAGTTTGAAATAACAAAAAAATAAAAACTTTTGACATTATGTCTTTCATCACTATAAGATCTGTTGTCTTGTATGTACAGAGACATTTTCTTCCATTTATTCACCCAGTGTCTTATTTCTTTCATTTTCTATTCAAATAAGTTTTCAGTTACAGAAAAGTCACGTAGATAATATAGGTGATTCCCATATACCCAACATCCTCTCCCTTTCTCCCTTTCTTCTATTAATAACATTTTACATGTGGATGGTACATTTGTTACAATTAATGTGCAAATATTGAAACATTGCTACTAACCATCATCAATGATTTATATTTTGGTTTACATTTTGGAACATACACTTTTATAGATTTTAATGAAGGTTGACATGGTCTGTATCCATCATTGCAAGATCGTCTAGACCAACTCCATTGCCCCAAAAAAGTCCTGTGTTCCACCTATTCTATTCCTCCCTCCCACTCCCCTCAGTACCCATGGTAACCACCAAGATTAACCCATTGAAGGACAAGATTCATAGTTACTTGCAACAACATTGAGGGGTTGGCATACTGGCCTGTCCTTCCCTATTAGTCACTGCCTATGCCCTCAAGAGACTCCCGCCCCCTCTATTTGAGATCATAGCAGAACTCCCCAGGATGGTAATCCAAAAGCTTCCCACTCATTATGTGAGTCTCCACCCACTGATAAAACACTCTACACACTACCTAGAAGCCTGCCCCTAGTGCACCCTGTCTTGAATGCTCCCCACATGCAACACCTTAAACCAGTAACCCTCCCCTGCCACATTTGCCAAAAGAATATTCTCAACCTTGTAGTTTCAACCACATACCGACATATCGCCATAGTTCACCTGCTCCCTCCCCCAACCCTACCCCAGATCCATGGACAATCCAACCCACAATCCCCACTCTACTTGCCCTGCCGACCAGCATTTCAAAGCCCAATGGCATCAATGCACCACTGTTGTGCCCATCCACTGCAGAACCACACCCTTCCACCTTATCATAGATACTGCCCATATAGGCATTGACTTACAACTTTCTTCTCCCTTTCTGTCTCCTGTAACCTATCTTCCAGACTCTAGCTTTGTGAGTCTGCTCAATTTGCTTAATTCATATCAGTGAGGTCATGTAATATTTGTCCTTCAGTGCCTGGCTTGCTTCACACAACATAAGGTCTTCAAGATTCATCCATGTTATCCCATGTGTTAATATTGCATTCCTTCTTATAGCTGAGTAATATTCCATTATATGTATGGACCACAATTTGTTTATCCATTCATCTGTTGATGGACATTTGGTTTGTTTCCAACCTTTGGCAATAGTGAATAATGCTGCTATGAACATTGGTGTGCATATATCTGTCGATGTCCATGCTTTTGATTCTTCTGGGTATATACCCAGTAGTGGGGTTGCTGGATCGTATGGCAGTTCTATAGTTAGCTTCCTGAGGAACCACCAATCTTTCCTCCACAATGGCTACACCATTCTACTTTCCCACCAGCAGTGGATAAGGGTTCCCATTCCTCCACATCCTCTCCAGCATTTGTATTTCTCTGTTTTTTAATAGCCACCAGTCTAATGGGTGTAAGATGATATATCATTGTGGTTTTGATTTGCATTTCCCTAATAGCTAGTGATGTTGAGCATCTATACATGTGCTTTGTAGCCATTTGAATTTCTTCTTTGGAGATGTCTTTTCAAATCAGTTGCCCATTTCTTAAATGCGTGTTTGCCTTTTTTGTCTTAAATGGGTGATTTTTCTTTTTATTTTTGAGGTGTAGGATTTTTTTTATATATATGCTGGATATTAGGCCCCTATCAGATATAGGGTTACCAAATATTTTCTCACATTTAGTAGGTTGCCTTTTCACTTTCTTGACAAACTCCTTTGAGGTGCAAAAGCTTTTAATTTTCAGGAGGTCCCATTTATCTATTTTTTCTTTCATTGCTTGTGCTTTGGGTGTAAAGTTCATGGAACCATTTCCTAATATAAGATCCTGTAGATGCTTCCCTACATTATCTTCTAGGAGCTTTATGGTCTTGGTTTTTATATTTATATATTTGATCCATCTTGAGTTACTTTTTGTATAAGGTGTGAGGTGGTATTCCTCTCTCATTGTTTTGGATGTGGATATCCAGTTCTCGAATACCATTTGTTGAAGAGGGCATTCTCTCCCAGTTGATTGGGCTTGGTGGCTTTGTCGAATATCAGTTGCATGTATATGTCGGATCTACATCAGAACTCTCAATTTGGTTCCATTTGTCAGTATGTCTATTCTTGTGCCAATACCATGCAGTTTTGACCACTGTAGATTTGTAGTATGCTTTATTTTTTTTTAAAGATATATTTATTTCTTTACCCCCCCCACACACACACACTTACTATCTTTTCTGTGTCCATTCACTGTGTTTATTTCTGTATCTAGATGTCTTCTCTTTAGGCAGCACTGGGAACCTATCCTGGGAACTTCTGGAGTGGGAGAGAGGCACTCAATCTCTGGCACCACCTCACTCCCTGGTCTGCTACATCTCTTATTGTCTCTCCTCTGTGTCTCTTTATGATTCATCATCTTGCTGTGCCAGCTTTCCGCTCAAGCCAGGACTCTCTGCAGGCCAGCACTCCTCCACGGGACAGCAGTCTTGCACGGGCCAGCACTCTGTGCGGGCCAGCACTCCATGTGGGCCAGCTCTCCACTTGGGCCAGCTCACCATGAGAATCAAATTCTGGACTTCCTATATTGTAGATGGGAGCACAATCGCTTGAGCCACATCCGCTTCCCTGTAGTATATTTTAAATTCAGGTAGTGTGATTCCTCAAATTACATGTTTCTTTTCCAATTTATTTTTGGCTACTCGGGGCCCCTTGCCCTTCCAAAAAATTTCACAGTTAGCTTTTCTAATTCAGTAAAAAGGCTGTGTTAATTTCTCTTGAGATTGAATTAAATCTGTAAATCAGTTTGGGTAAGATAGGCATCTTAATGATGTTTAGCCTTCCTAGTCATGAACAGGGGAGGTTCTTCCATTTATTTAGGTGTTCTTTGATTTCCTTTAACAGCATCGTGCAGCTTTCTTCATACAAGTCATTCACATCTTTAGTTAAATATATTCCTAGGTATTTGGTTATTTTAGTTCTTATTTTAAATGGGATTTTTTTTCTTGATTTCCTCCTCTGTTTGCTTATTATTGGTGTACAGAAATTTCCCTGTTTTTTGCACATAGATTTTTAAATTATTTTTTATTTTTTAAAGAAACTTAGATTACATAAATGTTACCTTAAAAATATAGAGATTCCCATATGCCCTACTTCCCATACCTCCCACATTTGCTCACACAAACAACATCCTTCATTAGTGTGGTACAGTCATTGCAATTGATAAATGCATTTTGGGGCATTGTCACTGAGAATGGATTATAATTTACATTGTAGTTTACACTCTCTCCCACACAATTCTGTAGGTTATGGAAAGATATATAATGGCCTATATCTGTCATTGCAATGTCATTCAGGATGATTCCCAAGTCCTGAAAATACCCCCATATTACACCTGTTTTTCCCTCTCCTTGCCCTCAGAGCCTCCAGTGGCCACTGCCTCCACATCAATATTGTAATTTCTTTCATTGCTAGAATCATAATAAGTCTATAGCAGAATACCAGGAAGTCCACTCTAGTCCATAGTTCACTCCCCAATTCTGAGAATTCTGGAATGGTGATGTCCACTCCACCTCTAATTGAGAGGAAGTTTTGATCCCATACAGTCGATGGATGGGACTCTCTTGCTTGCAGTTATAGGTGCTCTCATTTCCTTGATATGGTGGTTATCCATCCTTACCTCCTTTTTAGTTGTCCTGGGTGAGTCCAATGAACTGCAGAGGTGTAGCAACTCTGTTCAGGCTCAGGGCCTAGCTGGCACATGGACAACCCAAATATTTAAGCTTCTTGGATGTACACCTACTAACTCCAGCACCAACTATAGGTTCAAATAGAAAGGACAGACGAGCCATGTGTAGGGAAGCCATAACAGTCCAACTCTTTCACTCTCAGGAGCACAAACTCCAATGTAGGGCTCACTGACAATGCACCAAACTCCAGAGCTATCTTCCCTGACTATAGGACCTGGGTGTCTCCAGAGCCCTCAGGAGCCCAATTATTTGGGGTAGTACCTACTTTGGCAGTTTATGAGATCCTGTTGAGATGTGCATAAGCGTTACTTCTGGGATGACCTCCTGACTCACTTTGAAGTCTCTTAGCCATATAAACTCTTTTGTCTTTACATTTTCCACCTTTTATTTAAGGCCTTTTTCCAGTTGCATTGCTAGATGGTGCTTGGTAGTAATCCCTCAGCACCAGAGAGGCTTATTTCCCGGAGTCATGTCCCATGCTGGGGGGAAGGTAATGCATAAATATGCTGAGTTTGGCTTAGAGAGAGGCCATATTTGAGCAATAAGTCTCCTTACTTACTCAGGAGTTAACTCTTAGGCACCCTGTAACACTAGGCTAAGTTTAAATTTCAAGAGCAAAGGCTCATAGGCATAGTCATCAATATCAAGGGCCCATCAATGGACGATTCTCCTTTTCTAGTCATTGCTCCTGTACTTGGAGGATTGTTGCTGTTCCATTAGGGAATGAGGCAGAGCTCTCCAGGATGGGAATTCAATATTCTTTTGGTTATTGTGTGAATCTCCACCCACTGTTACAATGCCCAGTGAACATTTGAACACATTTGTATACCTTATATATATGTCCACATGAACTTCCTCCCATGTATTCCCCATCACTGACACCCCACAGCAATGATCCTCTCTTGCCCCAGTTGTAACCCTTCTGTGATCCAAAGTTTCTTCAAAAATGAAGCCAATAAAATAGCCAAATACAATTAATAGGAAAATGAAATAATAATGATAGGCTTAAATATAAGAAATAAAATAAATAAAAATTTAAAAAAACTAAAAATAAAAAATAGTGAAATTGGGATATTAAAAAAATAATGGAAAATATTTTTTAAATTTTTTTTGGCATTTTGCCTTTCATCACTGTAATATCTGTTGTCCTGTATGTACAGTGATATTTTCTTCCATTTATTCCCCAGTGCCTTCCTTTTTTTTTTCAAAGAAGTTTTAGGTCACAGTAAAGTCACATACAGAATAAAGGGGACTCCCATATACCCAACATCCTCTCCCTTTTCCCCCCTCCCGTATTAATACTTTTTTATATGTGGATGGTACATTTGTTGCAACTGATATACAAATAGTGAAACATAGCTACTAACCATGGTCAATGGTTTACATTTTAGACCATACACCTTTATAAATTTTGATGATATTTAACATGGTCTGTGTCCATCACTGCAAGATCATGTAGAACACTTCCATTGCCCACTAAATACTCCCTGTACCATCTATTCTTTTATTCACTCTCCCTCCCTTCAGGGCCCATGGTGACCACAGGCTTCATTCCTTGTATGACAAGATTCCCATTTACCTGCAACAACACTGAGGCCT
>JAQZBX010107068.1:0-10672 GCA_029593785.1 Cabassous unicinctus
GGATTGGAGACGGTGCCTGTGCAGCAGAGGGAACCAAGACCTTCTCATAGCTCGTGAACTATCAAGACACCAAAGACCATGGCCGTGAATGCACTTGAATAGCTGAAGTCTGATGGGAGTTCTCAAGGAAATGAATGTCATTTCTTGCCAGGAGCACCCTTTGGCTCCAAGCCTGAATCCCCAGGCTTCTTCTCATGCTGCGGGCGTGTGGGCCAACTCCCAAGTGCCTGTGAGTTGTCTGCAGTCTCCCTGCCTCTGCTTGCCTCGGTTTTGTCATGCCGTTGAGCCTCAGCCAGATGAGTATCTCGTTTGGCCCCTTCTCCACCCATGGTGACCAGAAATTGGAACAAGAAGATTATATGGTCTGCCCACACATCTGTTTTGTACCGAGTGTCTGAGTTCTATGGTTATAACACAACAATGGATTCCGCAGAAAGACAGTGGCAGACTGGACGATAAGCTGTAGTTCCTTGTCTCCCTGTGTGATAGGATCTCTGCTAGCCATAAACAAATCGCTTCCATTCACAGCTGACAGGAGAAAGAGCTGTACTCTGCAGGGGAAGTTGCTGAGGGCACTATGGTAAGGAATGTGGGCTGTCTCCAAGGAATGCAAAGATACTCTGAGACCTTCATTGCTCCGAGGGAAGCTTACCCACACCCCAGAACACTGAGCCTCGATGTGGACTCTTTCCAGCAATGAACACGGCTCAGCTTCTTTCATCAAAGGCAATTCTTTTTGCCATTGTGTCTCTCAATCCCTCCCCTATCCATGCAGTTAGACAATGAGAAATGTTGAAGAGCACACAGGAAAAAATGCAACCCATGGAGGAAGGAGGAAAGTCTCTGATGGTAAAACATAATTTTCTGACATTCTACTCATGCTTCAAGGCTCAACTCAAACAGTACCTGCTCTGTGACATAGCAGGATCCTAAGTCCTGGCCAGATAAATGATTTCTTTTCTTCACACAAACCTCTCTTGGGCACATGCCAGCTGATGCTGGATGATTATGTTCTTGCCTGACTCTTTAAATAGTGGGCATTTCTGAGCAGGATTTGGTGAAGCCATGTTTGCATCTAAAAGACCTGCCCAGAATTCCATTCCATAAATGTTCACCAAATTATGTGACTTCTAATGGTTAGTGTCCACTATTCTTGGGGAAAAGGCAAATCAGAAAAAGTGTCGGAAAGAGTCACATAAACTGGGGAAGAAAGTATCCATTATTATAGATGTTTTTGTTTTATCATTCATTTATGCCTTCATTCATTCATTCATTCATTCAATTATTGCACAAGCAATTACTGAGTCCCTACTGACTGCCAAGCAAGGTGCAACATCTATAGAGAGAGAGTAGCATAACTAAGAGCTCAGAAACAGGTAGGGGAGGCAAAGTTTTATGTAAATAATGAGAGTCCACTTTGGGAACCACTCTGCTGGGGGGGTTGCACCAAGTGCGGGTGGAGGGAATCAGGGAGAATCTCTTGCTCTTTCAAATGAGGAGCATGGACCCTAGACTTCAAATTCTGGCTCCATGATTAGTAGCTGGGTGGCCTTGCTCAGTCCATCTCTCAGAGCCACAATATCCTCATCCATAAAATGGAATGGTTGTGAGGAAAAGAATGAGATAATACTTACAAAAATCCTGGCACCATGTCTGGAATTGAGTGTAATTGCTCAATGTTGTTTTTTGGGCCTTCATATTTGTCAGCCTAAACAATCAGGAAACCTGCGACCATTTCCAAATTCTCTTTGCCTGTGCAGACAGACCAAATGTGTTGAAGGACTTGCGACTAAAGCAGTATGCCTAGATGAGCTCTGATAACATAGGTGATCAGCCTCTGATCAGATGCCTTTCTAAAAGCACATTCCCCTAGGTTTAGCTTCTGGAGAATCAAACAAAATGCGACTGGCGTATTTTTGCTTTCCTATCAGATGGAAAAATATAAATAATCAGACTAAAAAATACGACTATTTGGGTCTGGGGTTGGTGAGCTCTTTTTTACAAGCTTTCATTGTGAACGCGTTCATTGAAACACAAAATTCTGAAGGGGGTGGTCACAGAAATCTATTGAACATGTTCAGTACATTGATATTCTCCAGGGAAAGCGCATGGATGCACAGATCCTGACTGTAATTAGCACTGTTCTAATAAAACCAGTGGGGAGTTTGTGTCAGCATGATTGCAGTGGTCGCTTATGTTTAGGGCATTGCTCACCGCAGGAGAGAGACCTGCCCCACGACAAATGTAAACCCCCAAAGAGACAGGCAGTAAACTCAGAGGCAGCAGCCAGGGGAGCACTGCCGTGAGCTTGCCCACCGTGGAGACGAAGAAAGGACCGTCTGGCTCGTGTGCTGGCTGCCTCCTCCCTTCACGCGGGCTGAGAACCGCGCACGGCCACGCCAAGTTTTCAGAATCGCCTCCAAGGGGCAGGACGGCCGTTGGTTGGAGGAGGGAGGGAATAGTCGTCACTGGTCATCCTGTCTCTGTACCTCTCTTGTTCCTTGTGGACTAAAAGCAAACATCCTGGACAACCAATAATCAATCTGTGTGTTAACTCATTTCTGTCAGTTATTCAGGAGAAAACAAACTAACGACCTAAGCAAAAGTGTAAAGAGTCGAATTTCTAAACCACTGACTGAGAGGAATCAGCTTTTCTCAACTGTATCTCAGGACTGCCAGAACTCCAAGCACTTCCTCACAGGGAAGGGGAAGGAGCAGTATTTAATGGACCTTTCCCTTCTTCAAAGGAATGGCTGGTCTTCATAGTTCGTTCAAGAAATCAAAAGCTTTTCCAATGACGTGTTGGGGAAAGCACTTGCTAGGTGGCTTTATTAGCCCTCATTCTTTTCATATTAAGTTACAGAAATCCAACTCAAAAAAGTTTAGGTAAAAGGAAGGTATGACTTTAGTTGAAGATGGAGAACATACCCCTAGGGCAGACTGCTAGTCTGCCTAATGTCAATGCCTGCATTTTTCCTGAGTTATTTCCCCAGAAGAAAGATAAACGCAAAGGGTCAGCATCTCTCCTGGCCAGAGGGAGCACAGGCCCGGCCTAACGCTCTCTTATGGACGCAGGGATGGCTGAGGCTGCCCCTGCATGAGCCAAAGGGCTGGGTCTGGTCTCATGTGTCTGGACCACTTGGCTTGGACTGTACATTCCCCGGGATTTTAGTATCACAGGGCAGGGCAGGATTGAGAAAGGCCATCAGGACAGTGTTCTCTTGTTTACTTTCAATTTCCCCAGAGAAAAGACTATGATTTTTTTCAAAACATGTTCTAGTCTCTCATCATTTAAAGCAGATGGTCTGGCTATATGGTGCAGGTGGCAATTGGGTAGCATTTTTTTCTGTTGTGTTGACTCTTCCTTTAATTGCAGGGTATTTGCCACTCTTGATCTCTGCCACTGAATGTCAGTAGAGTCCACACCAGCCATTGAGACAAACAGAAATGCCCCACACATTTCCATCTGCCTCCCCAGGGGAATAATTCCATCCCCAGTTGAGAGCCACTGGGTGACGTCACTAAGTTTGATTTTAACTATCTCAGCTATTGATTCATTCATGTAAACCATATAAGAATAAAACACCTAAAACTTATTTTGCATCTTTAATTGTCATGTGTTATGAAGGCTACAGATCTTACTGCAAGTAAGAAGAAAAGATGAACATAAATACTAGTATATTCACTCATTCATTTGAAAATGTGTACTGAATAGCTGCTTGTTCTATGCCAGGACCTGTGATTTAGACACTGTCCCATGTATACAAGACAGAATGTGATTCAAGGACTATGTGATTGCAGAGGAAAGGGGATCCTTCCCAGTCAGGGGACCCCAGAAAAGTTCATGGTAAAACTTTTAGATCGGTGATACCTAGGAGAAAATTATACAGGTGGAGAAAGTGGCACATGGTAGTGAGGTGACAGGTGACGTAAGTTGACTGCAATAACAAGTGAGGACAGGTGAGTGGTGGGAAAGGGGTCTGGAAACATGAGAATAAAGGAATGGAACTCTGGGAGTTGGGTTTCCATTCTGTTGGCCATTGAAGAGCTCCAGAGTGCTGTCAAGTACTGAAACCGTTTCTCGGGCTTTTTGCCCCTACTCCGCTCTCTACACGTCAGCGCATCGCTGCACACACCTGTATATGTGTGCACACACACATTCACACACCTCTCCACGTCCCTTTTCCAGAGAAAATATTCCAGTTCAAGTGGAGAAAATAAAGACTTGCAGAAAGGTCTGATTTAGCCACCCTGTGATGTTTGAACTTGAATTTGACTGTGTTTAGATTGGGCAGGTCCACTCCAGCTCACCACAGGCTGATGGTCACTGCTGCTTCTCTCGTTAGCTCTCCAAGTTGACAACTCCTTTGCCTGTCCTTCCAGGCCTCTCCTTAGCTGGCCTGCACTTGCTTCTCCAGCCTCATCTTCCACCGCTGCCCTCATGCACCCTGGAGCCTCCACACCACCCTGAGCTGCATTGTTTCATTTCACAGCCCCTCTGTCTGATTTTCATGGCTAACTTCTGGCCCTTTGGTTCTCCATTCAGGCACCACCTCCTCTTGGAACTTATCCTGAGCCTCTAACCTCAACTAGATATGTCCCACCTACCACTCCTCACTTACCCCAATTTCGTCCAATCCTCGCCCAAGCCCAGCTCTTGATACTCTTTTTAAACTACTCCACTGCTTTTGCTCTTTGGACGTTTATTGTCTGAATTACTCATTTGGCTGCTTAGCACACATTTTTGCTATATTCAGTTTCTTTTGCTCCCTTCCTTCCTTCCTCCCTCCCTTCCCTCCTTCCCTCCTTCCTCCCTCCTTCCTCCCTCCCTTCCCTTTTATTAACATTTTGCACACACGCCTCTTGCTCTCCAACCACTCTGGCCATTTTCTAGTTCCATCCTCCCTCAGGACTTTGAGCCCTGTTTTCCTTTTACCCAGAATGCAGTTCCCACTTTCACCCACCGCCACTCAGCCCTTTTCCTGACCCTCCCCTTCATCAAATCAACCATTACTCTTTTTAAATCTCACCTCAAATAACTTTTTTCCCCCACAAAGCAAGCCTTTTCTGACCTCACTATAGATCAATTGAATGCTTTGTCTGTTGCATAGCACCATTGTCTGCTCGTTTACATTTATTTGGGTGGCTTCTTTACTAGGTGTATCTGCTCCAATGGATTGTAAGCTCCGAAAGGCAAAGCTGCTGCACTTATTTGTGCTCTCACCACTGTTACTACTGCTGCAACTAGCAAAACACCTGACAAGTAGCCATTCCAGGGCTCAGCGGCTGCTTGTTGCTAAATAAATGCATGAATGACTCGGTTGGCTTCCTGGGGTGTGGGGCTTCATACCTCACGCCATGGGATTTGCATGACTTCTAGCTGTAGTGATTGATAAATAATAAGAAATACAGACTTGATTAGCGTTTTTACTCCAATCTGTTCTTATCCTGGAACGTCAAGAAAAAAAAGTGGCCGTAGTTTTTCAGTTTAGTTTGTTTGTTTGCTTGTTTTGTTCAGGCCAGAAATTTAAAATGGAGATTTTGAGGGCATTTTATTCTTCTTCAGTGTTGAGATTTATTGTCTGCATGAGTCCGTACACTCAGACTTGGCTCTCAAAAGACACTATCACTGACTCATCAGGGAGAGATTTAAAAACGTGGTTTCTAATCAAATCATCTGAACCGTTATAAGGTGCTTCCTATGAATTCTGTGGTAGTTAAGATTCTGGCATGAGATATCCATCATTACCAGCTTTTCCCATAATCCCGTCAGTTCTGCTGGAAATAGCAAGTCCCTTCAGTTACACTGATTTATTAAAATTCTATGACCTGAGGACGTAGTTAGGATTCCAAACTAATGAAATGCTTTCTGGTAACTCCTTTTCTCTGGAGACAAGCAAATGACTTTACAATTCTTAAGATCAGGTCTTGATTGTACATATTTCTGAACTTGGAAGCAAAACACAGTGTCAGCCAAAAAATCAGCAGTCCCTGAACTCCATCATATCCAGAGTCCACCTCTCCATACCAGTGTCCTGAAGTTCCTGGGCTAGAGGGAAATGTGAGTAATTTAGGAAGCCATGGTCCAGTTCTCCACTCAGGCTGCTAAGTGAATTCTATCACCAACCATCCTCTCCAGTGATGGGTAGATGAAGCTGGACTGGAGCTTGGCGTCCAACCAAGAATTGAGGATTCTGGACAGAAGGAAGGACACAGTAACCAGTGACTATGCTTCTCTCTGCAAAGCAGCAGTGACAGGGCCCAGGGAAATGCTGATATCAAGACAAACAGACTGACCAAGCACGGTTCCTACTCAAGCCACAGAGGTCCAGAATAACGTCTTCCAGCTCTCTCTAGCCCCTCAGCTCCTCCTGGTTGCCTTGTATATTTGCCTCTCGGCAGTACCTCCTGGATATCTTGCCTCCTTGATGAGTAAAGCTCACACAACTGGCTCTATTCATTCTCCAATATTTACCAGAATCAAACATCTCATGCACTTTTCCCAGTACCTCAACTCTCCCACCTCCCCACCCTCCACCCACTATGCAAGGAATCCTTCTTCTAGTATCTGATTTCCACAGACATTCTTCAGCCATAACTGACAGGTGTAAATGGAATGGGAGACAGTCATTGTGCTGTAGGGGATTGATGGGTGGACCTTTCCAGGCCAATGCTATTGCGTACTCCCTCCAACTCAACTTCATGGAGGACAGAGTGACCTTTCTGAAACACAGCTCCCCCTCCCCATTTAATATTCTTAATATCCCATGGTACATAAATTACAAAGTCCAAAGTCCTTCAGCAGGCATTCATTGCCCTATCTCCCCCTCCCTGCCTCATTTTCCGCCATTCTCCCTGGCCCTCCCATCCTCTACTTTCACACATCAGTTGTCTTCACAGTTTCTGCCACAGCAAGCTTTTCCCTATTTCTGTGTTTGGCCAGTGCTGTTCTATCTGCCTTACATAAACTTACATGTGTGCATCTCCACCTGGAAAACACGTCTACTGTTTTTAAGACGCAGGTTCCAGAGCCTTTGCCATCCTCTGCTCTCACCCCTAGGTTAGTGATTCTCTTTCCTATGCTCTCTTAGCTTCAAATTATAACTCTATTTAGTTTTTAAACTTCCATGAGGAACAAGGAGACTCTGAGGTGTCAGATCCGAGGGGGGTGGCTGGAAACCAAAATTAAGTAATCAGGATAGAATGTGGACCAAAGGGAGGAGTGACTGACAGTACTCAGCGACAAATCATGTTTAAGAATAAGGACAAAGGGTTCCATGCAATGGTCAGGCAACAGCCAGATACCCTAGAGCTGCACAAGAAGAGGGAACTGTATAAAATATGGGAATCTGGAGGAGGGAAGGAAACAATTCCTTTGGGGGAGTGGTCAAGGTCAAATTTTACTGAGGTGATGCCACGTGAACTGAATTTTAATGAATTCGTAGTCATCAGTCTCAAAAGAAAGAAAGGGTATCCTAGGCCACCGCCATCGATGGTCCCAGCTTCTGGGGAGATAAATGCATGATCACACCAGAGAGAGAGGGAGTAACAGCCCTACTCATTTTCTCTAGAAATGTTATCGCGGTCAGCAAATTATTTGTAGATAATGATAAATGTTATCTAGGGTTCTTCTTCAAGCTGATGCGTACTCATGCAAACTTAAGTTCACAGATTCAGGGAAATTTATAAACCCTAATTCCAAACATTTATTTAATACTCATAGCAATTTATTTATAGCATAGTATTTATTTATAGCATAGTATTTATTTAATACTCATAGCAATTCTATGGCTAAGTCCTGCTATTACCCATCTTTCACAGATAATAAAACTGAAGCATAGAGGATCTACGTAACTCACCCTCATGTGGAATGAGGGTTTGAAACCAGGCAAGAAAGCACCAAGAGCCAAGGCTGTTATTTGTCTCTTGAATTCCTTCAACCGCATCTGATGAGGAGAGGGTGGGTTTTGTGAATAGGTTTCTTTGGAGAAAACTATTGCAGTGCTAAGTTCTTTTCTACAAAAGATAAGGACGGGGACTTGGATAGGCCCTGCACTTGGAGGACATAAAAACTGGGAAATCCAGGTAGTAAGAGACTAAGAATTTTGAGGCCAGAGCCAGGAGAGTGTGTTTGTATGTCATTGGCCTTCCTTCCCAGGTGGTTGGAACAAGGGTTTTGTGGGCCAGATGGGACAGAAAGACTTGTGTGCATGGCAGGGAAGGGAGAGGGGCAAGGTTATCTTGCACCAGTTCAATGGTGTCATCATAAGGTAGGAAGGGAAATTTGTGTGTGTGTTGCGTGTCAGGGGGAAGGTGTGGGAGGTGGGAGGCGGGGGATGGGAGGGGACATTGCTGGGATTCTAGGACTGAGGAAGTAGCTGAACAGGACCAGCTGGAATTGTGCTGCATCTACTCCTATCTAGAGAACTGCAAGAAAGAGGGGCCAGGAAAGGACCCTCCAAAAAGCCCATAAAAGTGTCTACCTAAGAAAAAGCAGGCTCTAGACATTTGCCTGTCCCTGAGAGCTCAATGCCATCTTAGAATGGAATCTATCCAAGTAAGAACTTATCTGTCCAAGAACTTATCTGTCCATTTAGCTCTCCTCCCTGTCCCCCTGAACCTGAGGCCTTGGTAGAGTCAACACAGAAACCAGCAAGGGAATTGATGGTGAGGGTGGGGATGGGGGCAGTTGGAGAAGTAGAAGGCAGAGAAAAGAAGATGCCGACATGTCCCTCATTCCATTGCAAGTGCCAGATCCAAATAACCTAGAATGGAGGGGAGAAACTGTGACCCTAAAGTAAACTCAGCATGCGACTCACTTCTGGAAGTGAACACATTCTGATTTCAGATTTGAGATTGTGATTGCAAACTAAAAGTCCACTGCACTCTGGCCTACAGGGAAGTGAGCAATGAGTGCCTGCTGGGGTTTTCATCCCGAGGCAGGGGAAGACCATGCCCGTGAATACGTCTTGAAGGTATATTAGGAAACAAAAATAAAGGGACATCACTTATGCAGCAGCCTTAGTAGTTTTACTCACAAAACCCTGCTTTGAAACACTGCTGGTAGTAATTAGTACAGAAAAGCAGAAATAAATATGGGGGGAGGCAGCTTCAAGAGGTATGGAAAGGGAGAATGATCAAGTTACTTAATAAAGTTTGTTGTTGTTTCAAAAAACGGCAAGGTCTAAAAAATACAAAAGAAAAATTTCAATTGCAAAAGAGAAATTAGAATTACAATCTTAGACAAATACATCACAATGAAGATGGGGGTCAGGGTGAGGGAAAGAGAAAAAACTAACATGAGAAAATGCTGGACAACCTGACTTTTCCATGAAAGACATAAATACTAATACATGTATGATGTTAATAGTGTAATTAACCATTGATATTAACAATACAAACTGGAAAAGAAGAAAAGAAACAAATAATGCTTTTCATTGGTTAGCCCAAACTTTATAAACTGATTTGTGAGTTTTAATTATATTTAACTATAAAAGAATGCAATTATTGTATTAAAGCATACAATGAAATGGTGGGCAAATCCTAATATAGGAGTAATTAAAACTGATGTAAATGGTTAAACTCACAAAATACAGTCTCAGTTTATTATTTTTAACTTTATTTTTAAAAAAGTTTTTGATTACAGAAAAGTTACATCAAAACTATGGGGGATTCCCATATACCCCACCCCTCCCCCTCTCACATTTTCCCCTATTAATAACATCTTACATTAGTGTGGTACATTTGTTGCAATTGATGAACAAATATTGAAGCAGAGCTACTAACCATGGTCTATACGTTACATTATGGTCTATATTTTGCACTGTACAATTTTATAGGTTCTGAAAAAATGTGTAATGGCCTGTGTCCTTCATTGCAATATCATACAGAACAATTCCAATGCTCTAAAAATGCCCTATGTTCCACCTATTCTTCCCTCCCCCACCCCTCAGAACCTTCGGTAACCACTATCTTTATATCAATGTTACAAGTTCTTCCGTTAGTACAGAAATAATAAATCTACTTTGGTCCATGGTTGCTTTCCCCCTTATGTTTGTTCATTACTCAATCTTGAGGATTTCAGGATGGTGATGCACACTCTGCTTCGAGATGGGGCTTAGATCTTATGAGGCAGATGGAAGGAACTGTTTTGTTTGCAGTTGTAGATACTCTTTGCTTTTGGGGATGGGAATTGTCCTGCATCATTCTGTTGTTAGTTGTCCTGGTTGAGTCCAATGAACTGGAGAGTAGGTGTTGATTGCAACTCCGATGAGATTCAGGGCTCAACTGGCATACGAACAGACCGAAGATTTAAGTCTCTGGCAGATATATTTCATAGGTATAGTGCTAATTATAAGTTCAAATGAAAGGAGTAGAAGAATCTTGTAGGGAAATCCTAAATAAGTCTAACTCTGTTACATTGGGGAAATAGGTTATCGTATATTCCAGGGTAAGACCCACCGACAGGGTGCTGATTTCATGTGGTTGTGTGTCTTGCCTATAGTGTCCAGATGTCTCTAGTGCCCTCGGGAACACCTTTGCTTACTGTGCCTTTGTTTACTATGGCAGTTAATGATATCCTCCTGAGATGTGTATAAAAGTAATCTCTGGAATGACCTCCCAACTTACTTTGAAATCTCTTAGTCGCAAAAACTCTTGTATTTAATATTTC
>JAQZBX010107069.1:0-10690 GCA_029593785.1 Cabassous unicinctus
TGTGTGGGAATGGAAACATGGCCATGGAATTCACTGGTCTTATCATGTTCCCCATCACTCTGAAGCAGCTGGATTAATAGAATGGTGGAATGACCTTTTGAAGACTCGATTATAATGACAGCTAGGTGCCAATACCTTGCAAGGCTGGGAAAATGTTCACCAGGAGGCTGTGTATACTCTAAATAAGAATCCACCCTATGTTGCTGTTTCTCCCATACCCAGGATTCATGGGTGCAGGAATAAATGGGTGGAAATGGGATTGGTATCACTCACTATACTAGTACCCCTATTAACTACTAGGAAAATTTTTGCATCCTCTCACTGCAACCTTAAGCTCTGCTAGTCTACATGATTTAGCCCAAAAAGAGGTGTGCTATCACCATGGAACACAACAATGATTCCATTGAACTGGAAGTTAACACAGTCACCTGGTCATTTTGGGGTCCTTTTATCTCTGAATCAACAGGGAAAAAAGGGAATTACTCTACTGGATGGAGAGATTGATCCTGACTATCAATGGAAAATAAGACTGTATCTACATAATGGGGTACAGAAGAGTTTGTCTGGAATACCAGATATCCTCTAGGGTGTCTCCTAGTATTCTGATGCTCTGTGATTAAAGTGATGGAAAACTGCAGCAACCCAATCCACGCAGGACTAAAAATGACTCAGAATCTTCAGTAATGAAAGTTTGGGTCACCCCACAGATAAAGAACCATGGTCAGCTGAAATGCTTGCTGAGGGTAATGGGAACATGGAATGGGTAGTGGAAGGAGGTAGTGATAAATATGAATTTCAACCACATGACCAGTTACAGAAACATGGACAGTAATAGTCATGAATCTCTCTTCCTTGTTTTGTTATGACTATGAATGTGTATGTACAGGAAATGAATTTATTTGTTTTCTTCCTCATCCTTTTTCTCTATTATATGAAAGTTCTATTAGTTTCATTGCATAATATTTAAGGATGTCAAGTTTAAGAGTGAATATTACCCAAGAACTTGCACCTTATTCTGTAGGAAATTAATGAATTTCCTGGTGTACGCAGGAGATTTGAACGTTGTTAGGTGGAAATATATATGTACACAAGTCTGTTATTGTTTTTATTTAGATTCTAAGTATCATTTAAGGCAATGTGTATGGTTATTGAGTTGACAAGGGGTGAACTGTGATGGTTAGGCTAATGTGTGAAGTGAATCAGGTAATTGTGTTGAGTTCTTTGGTCAAGCAAACACTGGGCTAATTAAAATAAAGAACATTTATGGACTTTAGTCACCAGTGAGTTTACTGCATAGATAGCTGATTACATCTACATAAATCATTGAGATTACCTTCAGCACTGAGTGACACATTATCCTATCAGTTGAATGTCTTAAATGATTTCAGCATTAAGGGAGAATTTCCCAGTGCATCTTTCGACAGCCAGTGTCTCCTGGAAACTCATCAAGTACATGCATTGGACTTTCACTTGGAACCCATGGAATGCAGCCTGTCTGTGGAACCCTGACTTGTGCATCCTCATGGTCACTTGATAGACTCTTATAAAATCTCATACTATTGACAGATATCTCCTGTTGATTCTGTTTCCCTAGAGAACCTTTACTAATACAACAGCCTACAAGACATCAACTCAAATATAAGGGCACTATCAGGTGGAAATTGCAAAGTTTGGAAAAGTTTTCCACCATAATTGTAACCATACAAAAACTAGAGTAGTGATACTAATAGAGAAATAATAAATTTTAAATAAAATATTCTTAGAAGAAATGTAGATATTCAATATATAATTTAAAAAATGAGCATCTCACTAAAAAGAAATAACTGTAATAAATATTTATGCACCTAACCTGGGTGCCCCAAAATACATGAGGCACTCACTGGGAAAACTGAAGGGAGATATAGATATCTCTACAGTCATAGTTGGAGACTCTAATACACCACTCTCAGCATTGGATAGAACATCTAGAGAGAGGATGAATACAGAAAGAGAGAGCTGAATAGTATAAGTCATGTACACCTAACAGATATTTCTAGAACATTCCACCTACAAACAATATGATATTCCTTCTTTTCTAACATTCATGGATACTTCTCTAGGAAAAACCGTATACTGGGTCATAGGATAGGTCTCAATAAATTTAAAAAGATTGAAAGTATCAACGCACTTTTTCAGATCATAATTCAATGTAGTTGAAAAACAATAATGGACAAAAAAGGGGAAATTTTACAAATATATGGATATTAAACAACACACTCAATTAAGAGTGGGTTAAACAAGAAATTGCAAGTGAAGTCAGTAAATATCTTCAGATAAATGGACATAAGAAAAGAACATTTGTTACAATTGATGAAAATATTTTGGAGCACTAATGAAGGATCTTGTAAATGTGGTAAAATGTGGGAGATGTAGGCAGCAGGACATATGGGAATCCACTATATTTTTATGTAATGCTTATGCAATCCAAGTATAATTTTAAAATATATATACATATATAAAGAAAACAATATATCAAATTCTATGGGATACAACAAATGCAGTGCAGAGGAGGAAATGTATAGACCTCAAAGCTTATATTAAAAAAGAAGGAAGAACTTAAATTGAAGATCTAACTGCACTTCTAAAGGCACAATTTAAAGAACAGTATACTATTCATAGCAAGCAGAAATAAAGAGACAATAAAGATCAGAGCAGATATAAATGAAATTGAGAAAAAAAAAACTTAAGAGAATCCAAAAAATCAAAGTTGATTCTTTGAGAAATCCACAAAAATGATCTTCTAATTGGTTCTCAGTAAAACTGAAAAAGAAAATAAAGACAGCAGATGAAAATAAAATATCAGAAATGAAAGGGGCCATCACCACTGATCTTGCAGAAATAAGAGAGATCATAAAAGGTTTCTATGAAAACCTGTACACCAAGAAACTAGACAATATAAGTTAAATGGTCAAATTCCAAGAAACATATGAAAAACCCACACTGACCATATAAGAAACAGAAGACCTCAACAAACCAAACAGAAGTAAATAGATTGAAATATCATCAACACCATTACCAAATGAAAAGACCAGGACCAGATAGCTTCAAAGGTGAATTCAAGCAGTCATTCAAAGATAATATAATACCAATCCTGATCAAACTATTCCAAAAAATTGAACAGAAAAGAACGATTCTAATCTCATTCTATGATGCCAACATCACTCTAATACCCAAACCAGACAAAGATACTATGAAAAAGAAAATAACAGACCATTTTTTTCTAATAAATATACATGTAAAACAACTCAACAAAATACTTGCAAGCAAAATGTAATCCAAAATCATATTAAAAAATTATACACCACAATTAAATAGGTTTATCCCAGACATACAAGGGTGATTCTACAGAAGAAAATCAATTAGTATAGTATATGACATTGTTAACTGAAGAAGAAAAATCACCTGATCACTTTGATTGATGAAGAAAAGGCATTTGACAAAATGGAACATCCTTTCTTGATAAAATAAACAAAAACAAATCAAACAAAAAGCAACCACACTCCAAAATATAGGAATAGAAATAAGCTTTCTGAACATAGAAAAGTGCATTTAGGAAAAACTCACAGCTAACACTCTACTCAATTTTGAAAGACTGAAAGCATTCCTAATGTAATCAGGAGAAAGGCAAGGATGACCAGTGACACCACTGATATTCTAAATTGTGGTGAAATTTAACTAGAGCAATTAGGCAAGAAAAATAATTAAAAGGCACCCAAATAGGAAAGGAAGAAATAAAATTTTCAGTATTTGCTAATGATGTGATCTTGTATCTAGAAAATCCCCCAAATCCACAACAAATCCCAAAATCTACTATAACTAATAGAGGAGACATCAAAGTGGCAGGATACAAGATTAAAACACAAAAAACAGTGGCATTTCTAGAGACTACATATGAGCAATCTGAGGGATGTCAGAATAAAAATTTCTTTTTAAAGTGACTAAAAGAAAGACTTGTAAACATATGAAAGGACATTCAATGTTCATAGATTGGAAGATGAAATATTTAGATTTCAAATCTACCAAAACTGATTTACAGATTCAATGCAATCTCAATAAATGACCCAAATCCTATTTTTGCAGAAATGAAAAAGCCATTGGTTAAATTTATTTCAAAGGGTAAGAGAATCCATATAGCAAAAACGACTTTAAAAGGAAGGAAGAAGTGGGAGGACTCTCACCTTAGCTCATGTTACTAGCTCCAGTGGTAAAAACAGCATGGCACTGACACAAAGATAGGTATATTGACAAATGAAGCTGAATCAAGAACTCAGTAATAGACCCTCACATCTAAGGTCAAGTGGTTTTTGACAAGGTTATCAAGCCTTCCCTGCTACAAGAGTCTATTCAACAAATGGTGCTGGGAGAACTGGATATCTATGTCAAATAAAAAAAAGAAAGAAATAAAAAAGTTCTCTATCTCACAGCTTATATAAAAATTAACTCTAAATGTATCAAGGATGGAAATACATATAAATGGGAAAAAAATATATAAAAATGGAGCCTCCTCAAAATTAAACTTTGGTTCTTCAAAAGACTTTGTCAAAAAATTAAAGAAAAAAAAACTCAATGGGAGAAAATATTTTGAAAACACATAATGGATACGCACTGATATTCATGATATATAAAGAGATCATACAACTCAATGATAAGTAGATAAGTAGTTTCTCTTTGGAGAAACGAAATTGTACTAAAATTTTTAAGATGATGAATGTACAACATTGGGGTTACACTAAAAGTCATTGGTTATAAACTTTTGAGAAAATACCCAGAAACAGCAGCTATGCAAACTGGGAGGAGCATAGAGAGATTGAAAGGTGAGAAATTTTCTTGATTGTTTGACTGTTTTTTGGTTTATCATGATTATTATTGAAATAATGAAAATGCTCTAATGATTGAAATGATGAATGCATGAATATGTGATTATAGCAAATACCATTTTTTGTACACTTTGGATGAATTGTATGCTTTATGAATATTTATCAATAAAATTGATTTAATAAAAGACAAGCAACACAATTTAAAAACTGTTAAAGGCATGAATAGACATTTTTCCAAGGAAGAGATACAAATGGCAACAAAGCACCTGAAAAAATATTCAGCATACCAGCTGCTAGGGAAATGCAGATCCAAATTTCAGTGAGATGCCATTCCACACTTTATTGAATGGATAATACTAAAAAAATTAACAGAAAATTTCAAGTGCTGGAAACTCTGTGGGAATATACGACACTCTTTCACTTTTGGAGGGAAATTAAAATGGCACGACGACTCTGGAATACACTTGGCAGTACCTCAAGAAGCTGATTACAAAACTGCCATACCATCCACCATTCCTGTTAGAAATATATTTAGAAGAAATGAAAATAAGGGCAAGAAGTGAAATTTGTACATCTATGCTCATAGCAGTATTATTCACAAATGTTAAAATATGTATCTAGCCTAAGCATCTATCAACCTATTAATGAATTTTTAAAAACTGGTACATGAAAACAATGGACTACTATTCACCTGTAAGAAAAAAAAATGAAACTGCAACACATATGACAACATGGATGTACCCCATGGATATTATGTTGAGTGAAATAAACCGGACATAACAGGACAAATATTGTCTAATTTCACTAATATTAACTAAATACGATGAGGAAACTCATAGAGGTAAACTCTAGAGGATAGATTACTATGAAATAGAATGTGAGTTGAGGATGGGAGGTGATGTTAATGCATGGAGAACTTTTAATAAGGTTTATTGTAAAAGTGTGGCAATGAATTTGGTTGATGGGAACAGAGCATAGTGAGTATAACCAACAGTAGTGATTTATAAATGTGATTTTGCCTGGAAGAGGTAGTCTATGGATATATATGTCAATTGGAAAGACACTAGAGAATAACCCAAGGACTGTATAACAGTGATTTTGGTGGTGGATGAGGATTGTGGTTAATAGTATACATATAAAAATGTTCTTTTACAAAGTTTTAAGAATATGGTGATACATGGCAAAATTATAATTCATGTAATGTATGGATTTTAGTTAACATTAATATTGTAATATTTTTGCAGCAATGGCCAAGAAGATATATCAATTCATTTTTTTTTATTTTTAAAGAAGCTTTAGATTATATAAATGTTACATCAAAAATATAAGGGATTCCCATATACCTGACCACTCCCTCTCCTATGCTTCCCCTGATTAGCAACATCTTTCATTAGTGTGTTGTGGCTCTTAAAATTGATGGAAACTTATTGAAGAATTTCTAGCAAGCATGGTCTATAGTTTACATTATAGTTTAAACTTTGACCCACACAATTTTAAAGGTTTTGACAAAATGCATAATGGCCTGTATCTGTCATTGCAATGTGATTCAAAATAATTCCAATGTCCCCAAAATGCCCCATGTTGCAACTATTCTTCCCTCTTCCTCCCTTCAGGTCCTCTGGTGATACTCTATTGATATCAATGTTACAATTTCATCCATTACTAGAAAATAAATAACTCTATTTAAATCCATAATTGCATTCACCTCTGATGTTTGTTCTTTTCTCAATCTTGAGGATTTTTTGATGATGATGCCTACTCTGCTTCCAATTGAGAAGGAGCTTAGATCTCATTGGTGGATGGATGGAACTGTTTTCCCTGCGGTTGTAGATACTCTGTGGTTTTTGGGGGGATGGGCATTTTCCATCTTTTTTTCATTTTGTTAATTGACCTGGGATAGCCTGATGAACTGGAGAGTAGGTGTTGCCTGAAACTCTGATGAGATTCAGTGCATAACTATCATATGAACAAAGATTTAATTCTCTGGGACATACATTTCATGGGTATAGTGCTAATTAAAGGTTCAAATAAAAGGGACAGAGAGTTATGTGTATAGAAGAGATCCTGCTGAGACTTGCAGAAGTGTGATCTCAGAAATGACCATTCAAGTCACTTTGAAATATCTTCCCACTAAAAACTCATTTCTATTTAATATGTTCCCATTTTGGTCCACATATTTTTCCAAATGTATCACTAGTTGGCTTTCAGTAATAATCCCTCAATGCCAGGGAGGTTAATCCCCAGGAGTCATATCCCATGCCAGAGGAAGGTAATGAATTTATATGCTTAGAGAGAGGCCACAGTGGAGCAACAAGGAGGTTTTCAGGAAGTAATTCTTAGGCAATACATAATGCTAGGATAAGTTTGAAGTACACTGGAAAAGGTCCATATGTACAATCATCAATATCAAGGACCTGGCATATTGGTCTGTCCTCCTTTGCTAGGAACTGCTCATGTACTGAGGGGATCTTGCTGCTGTATTAGAGAATGTAGTAGGACTTTCCAGGATGGTTATTGTGTGGGTTTCCATTCACCAAGACAGTGTCCCATTATCACAAGAATATATACATATGCCATAGAGGCATGCTGCAGGGGCAACACTCCCACACATTCCCCCATCACTGACACCACACACTGGTGATCCTCCCTTGCTAAACTTGTGACCCTTCTGTGTTCCAAAACATCCCCAAACACAAAGCCAAAAAATACAATAATTTTAAACTAAACTAAACTAATAATAAAAACGAATAACATAAAATGCAAAAATAAACCATAAAAGTAAAAAATAAAATTGAAATTTAAAAAATCAATGTCTTTCATCACTGGAAGATATGTTTTATTTTATCTGCAGTGGAAATTACCTCCATATGTTCCCCCATTATTTTTTTCTTTATCTTCAAAGATTTAAGTTAGAAAAAATTACTTAGAAAATATAGGCGACTCCCACATAATCAAATTCCTCCTCCTGTCCCCTTCTTTCTCCCGTTTGAATAACATTTTACACGTGAATGGTACAACTTTACTATTGATTTACAAATATTTATCATTGTTTGCTACCATGGTCAATGATTTACATTATAGTTTACATTTTGCACAGTACATTTAATAAGTTGTGACAAAATTTAAAATGGCCTATTTCTGTCATTGCAAAAATCATGCACAACAATTCTGACACTGGATAAATGCCCTTTGTCCCATCTTTTCTATTCTTCCCTGCCCCATCCTCAGTACCTATGGTAGCAACTAAATTTCAATTTTTGAAGAATAAGGTTCATATTTACATGCAATAGTACTGGGCCTTGACATATTGGTCTGTTTTCTTTTATTATGCACTGCTGATGTTCCTGAGAGGTACTTGGACCTCTAATTGAGAAAATAGCAGGGCTTCTCAGGATGGGAGTTTAACATTTTTTGTTTATTATTTGGGTCTCCACACACTGAGATAACACACTATGACAACATGAACACTTTCCTATTCCATTGAGGTCTGCTCTATGTGTGTTCTACCCAACAATCTCACCCCCTCCCCAACTGATGCCTTGCACCAGTAAACCTCTCTTGACAAGTATATCAGGACATCCTGCCATTGTAGTTTTAACCACAGACTTACATATACCCAGAGTTCACTTGCTCCTTCTGCCCACCCTCCACACAGATCCAACTAGAATATAATCCAAAGCCCCCACTCTCTACACCCTCATATTCCAGCATTATCCAAATTGATCTCATCAGTGCCTCACTATCAGCGCCATCCAATGCCCAACCACCCCCTTCCACCTTATCATAGATTTTGCCAATATTGGCATTGGCTCATCATATTCTACTCTCCTTCTCTCTCCTGATAACACTTCTCCCAGGTTTTAGTTCATTAAGTCTCCTCAAATTGCTTAAGTCATATCAATGAGATCATTCACTATTTGTCCTTCATTGACAGGCTAACTGCACTCAACATAAGGTCTTCAAGGTTTATCCATGTCGTCCCATGTGTTAATAGCGCATTCCTTTTTAGAGCTGAATAATATTCCATTGTATATATATATACCAGAATTTGCTAATCACTTCATCTGTTGATGAACACTTGAGTTGGTTCCAAATTGTGGCAATGGGGAATGATGCTACTATGAACATTATTGTGCGTATGTTTGTTCTTAATCCTGCTTTCAATTCTCCAAGGATATACCCTTAACTAGGATTGCTAGATGATATGGCAATTCTATAGTTAGCTTCCTAAGGAACTTCCAAAAGGTCCTTCATGATGGCTGCACCATTAGATATCCCCCCCAGCTGTGAGTGAGTGCTCCCTTTCCTCCACATCCTCTCCAACACTTGTAGTTATTGGTTTTTTAATATCTGCCAGTATCATAGGTGTAAAAGAATACCTCATTGCAGTTTTGTTTTGCATTTCCTGAATAGCTAGTGATGGTGAGCATCTTTTCATGTTCTTTTTAGCCATTTGTATTTCTTCTTTGGAGAACTGTATATTCAAACTCTTGCCATTTTTTAAATGGGTTCTCTGTCTTAATATTTTTGAGATGTAGGATTTCTTTATATTTTCTGTATGTTAGACCTTTATTGGATAAATGGTTATCAAAAACTTCCTCCCATTGTATGTGCTGCCTTTCAACTTTTTAAAAAACTTCTTTTAAGAGCATAGATTTTTAAATTTCAGGAGGTCCCAGTTATCTCTTTTAATTTCAATGCTCATGCTTTGGTTATAAAGTTTATGGCACCACTTCTTTCAACCAAATTTCTGAGATACTTCCCTACATTATATTCTAGGAGCTTTATGGTCTTGATTCTTATATTTAGGTCTTTGATCCATTTGAGGTTAATTTTTGCATAGGGCATGAGATGGTAATCCACTGTTTTTCTGTTAGATTTGGATACCCACTTATCCAAATGCCATTTATGAAGAGCAATTCTATCCTAGTTGAGTGGGTTTGGTACCTTGTTGATTATCAGTTTAACATATATGCAAGAATCTATATCAGAAATTTCAGTTCATTTCCACTCATCAGTAGGTCTATCCTTGTGCCAGTACCATGCAGTTTTGACCACTGTAACTTTGTTCTATGCTTGAAAGTCAGGTAGTGTGATTCTTCCAATTTTGTTTTTATTTTTCAATATATTTTTGGCCCTTTGGGGGCTCTTGCTCTTCCAAATAAATTTCATCATTAACTTTTCCAATTCAGTATAAAATGATGCTTTAAAAAATTTGGTAGGACAGACAACTTAATGATGTTTATTCTTCCAATCCATGAAAATGGATATTCTTCCATGTATCTTGGTCTTCTTTGATTTCCTCTAACACTGTTGTGGAGTTTTCTGTGTAGAAGTCCTTTATATCTTTAGTTAAGATTATTCCTACATTGTTTATTCTTTTAGGTGTTTGTAAATGGAATTATTTTTTCTTGACTTCTTCCTCAAATTGCTCATTATTGGTATATAGAAATACCACAGATCTTTGCATGTTAATCTTATATCCTACCACTATTCTGAACTCATTTATCAGCTCTAGAACTTTTATTTTAGTTTTCTCAGGGCTTTCTATGTGTAGGATCTTGTCATCTGCAATTAATGAAATTTTTACTTCTTCCTTTCCAATTTGGATGCTTGATGTACCTTTTTCTTGACTAAGTTCTTGAGCAATTAATTCTAAAACACATTTAAATAAGTGCAGTAAATTGGACATCCTTGTCTTGTTCTAGATCTTAGAGAGAAAGCCTTTAAAATTTTATGGTTGAATAAAAGATTAGCTGTGGGTTTTTCATATATATCCTGTATCATGTTGAGGAAATTTCCTTCTTTTCCTATCATTTGAAGTTTTTTTTTTT
>JAQZBX010107070.1:0-10689 GCA_029593785.1 Cabassous unicinctus
CCAACTGAATTGCACTGAAAAATCTCAGATGGCAAACTCAGAAATCTGATATAATGAAATATCTTAATTGAAATCAGTTTATAAGAATTCAACTTAGCAGAAGGGTTAAACAAACCACAGGCGTCAATTACTCCACCCACTTCACTCGGATTTCCTTTCTAGTCAAAAAACTTATTTCACATTCAAAGGATAAAATAACAGACAAAAGGCAGCTCAACAAGATATGGAAGCATTACTCCACAAATGTTCCGTCCAGGCACTTTCATCTCATCTAATCCCCAAAACAAACTCAATTATTCTTCTAGTGTTCAGAAAGATACAGAGTTAAACACAGATTAAATGACATAATCAAGGGCTCCTTGTTAATGAAGAAATTGAAGAAGAGAAAAAAAATGGTTACTCATATTCATATCAAACCATTACCAAACCCTGTCAGATAAGCCATCTGTATACTGAAAACCAGCCAAACGAAGATCAACAGAAGCAAAACAAGTTGTCCTTAATCAAATTGTAACCACTTATTACTCCTCAGGCTTATCTCCCGGGGGAATGCAGTTCATTCTACCGGTTTGTCTTTATTTAGTGGCTAACAGGTATATCATGTGATTCTTGTGTGTATCCCCCAAACCCTCCTGGACTGTAAGTTCCATGTAAACAGGGAGCTAGTCTAAGTTGTTCACTTTTTATCTCCTAGACTTTACCCATAGTCACACTTGGCAACTAACAGCCTACAGATGTTTTCTGAATGCAGATCTCATCTTTTCCTGTCGGTACCTCAGTCACTTGGGAAGCCCTCAAGCTTGTGTGCTCTGCACTTGTTTTTCACCCAGGGGTTCTTTGGAAGTCTTGCTTCTCTCTCAGAACTCTTATCATTATATTTAGATATAACTTATTTACTGTTTTCATCTGTATTTGTTTCTTCCTCATATATTTCTCCTTCAAAATATTAATCTGGAATACGGTCAAGGTAGCATGTCATCCGTTTGCTTTCAGGTGGTATGAAATCATTTCAGTGTCATCTTTTTACGGTTTTTCTCTAAACCCATCACCCAAAACCTCCAGGCTATCATTTCCCCATCTGTAGAAGCAGAAAAAATTATTTTTTTGTTTTAAATCTGGAAACTTCACAAGCAAGTTGCCCTTGTAATGTATTACTCTTCTCTTCCTTCCAGGCACCTATCATATATTTATTGAATGATACAAGCCAGATTCTATGCTAAGTACATTGGCATTTATTGTCTAATTTAAAAAATAATATTTATTAGTTTGTGTTGAATATAAAAATAATATATAGTAACAGCAGAAAATCTGGAACATATGCAAAACTATAAAAAAGAATAACACATAATCACAGCCAGAAAAACCATAATCCTTTTCATATTTTTCCTTCTTGTTTTTCCATATATACATGCATTTTTCCATACCTGAAATAATAATTTATATACAATTTTGTAATGTTCTTTTCCCTCTTAACAATATATTTAGGTCTTTTTTGTGTGTTCATGAAAAAATCATTTTTAATAGCTGCATAATAGTTTATTTAAATGTTCCCTTAATTTTGGATAGTTTGATTGTTTCTGATTTTCTGACATTATAAAAAGGTGATGGTGTTTATCTTTATGCATAAATCTTTGTGTTTGTTTCTGATTTTTCCATAGAATCCTTATATATGGAATTATAGGGTCAAATATATATATGCATATATATATTTGACCCTATATATATATATATATAATGGCTCTTAAAATATTTCACAAAATTGCTTTCCAGTAAAGTTATATTAACTTATGGGCCCACATATGTAGATATATAAAATTGCCCATTTCTTTGCACTCTTGACAGCATTAAATGTTAGAATTTAAAATACATTTTCTAATTCAATAGATAAAAATCTTGTGTTATTTTAAATTCTTATTTTTTAAATTACTAGATCAAACACTTTATAATATAATTACATGTTATATGTATATAACTGATGTTTTTATAAATTTGTGTGTACTGTTGTCTGATTTGTTATGCATAGTTTTGTAATTTCTTTTTTGAAGACTTTTTAATTAGTAATTTTTTGTTAGAGAAGTTGTAGGTTTATAGAAATATCATGCATAAAATATATAAAATACAGAGTTCCCATATACCACCCTATTATTAACACCTTGTGTTAGTGAGGTACATTTGTTATAATTCATAAAACAACATTTTAATAATTATACTATAAGCTTTGCCTTTTAAAATTTTGTCTACAATATTTTTAGTTGTCAGAATTTAAAATTTTTATGTGAGCTAGACTAATGGTCATTTCCTTTATGATTTTTCCATTCCTTCCCCCATCTTGAGGTCACACAAATATTTGCCCAATTTTTTCCCTAGTTTAAAAATTCTTCAGTGTAGCTGGAATTTCTTTTGGCACATAATGAGAGGTAAGGGCTTAGGTGATGATTTTTTCAAATTACTAGTTTTCTCAACCCCATTTATTGGCAATCCCTCCTTTTCCATTTATGAAAACGATAACTCCTTTATCACATATTAAAATCCTATACCTGGGGAGTAGATGCGGCTCAAGCAGTTGAGGGCCTGCTTCCCATATGGGAGGTTCCAGGTTCCGTTGCCCGTGCCTCCTAAAAACAAAAAACCCCAAACAAGTAAACAAACAAGAAAGCCAACTCAGGGAAGCCGATATGGCTCAGTGGTTGAGTGCCAACTTCCCACATACGAGGTCCCAGGTTCAATTTATGGCCCTGGTACCTAAAAAAAATAAAATAAATCTCATACCTAAACTATTTTTCTGGGTTATCTATTCCATTCTATTATATATTCCATTCAATATCTACTATTGTCCTATTATTATACTTTTAATTACTATAGTCCTATACTATGTTTCAATAATAGGGCAAATCTTCCCATTTTTATTCATTTTTGTAATTTCCCTAGCTCTTTTTTTTTTTTTAAGATTTTATTTATTTATTTATTTCTCCCCATCCCCTCATTGTTTGCACTTGCTGTGTCTGTTGTCTTCTTTGTTTCTTTAGGAGGCAGCAAGAACTGAACCTAGGACCTCCAATGTGGGAGGGACGCACCTAATCACTTGAGCTACCTCCGTTCCCTGCTTTGTTGTGTCTTCTTTAGGAGGCACCAGGAACCTCTGCTACCTGCTTTGCTGTGTCTCTCATTCTGTTTCTCTTCTTGTGTGTCTTGTTGTGTCATCTTGTTGTGTCAGCTTCCCACGCCTGCCCGTCACACCAGCTCGCTATCTTCTTTAGGAGGCACCGGGAACTGAACCATGGACCTCCCATGTGGTAGGTGGAAGCTCAGTCCTTTGAGCCACATCCACTTCCCTCCTTAGCTCTTTTTATCTATTATTTGTTCAAATAAACTTTAAAATAATTTTGTTTTAGCCTCAAAAATGTACGTGTTAATGTAGATTCATTGTACAATTAAGGAACTGAGGCTGAAAAAGGATAAAGTAAATAGTTGGATAAAAAAAGCACAAAGCAATAGTTCAATATAGCACATCTCCTAAGTAAAAAAGGTATAAATCAAAATCATGTCTTTTGACATCTTCCCTTTCAGTTATACAATGCTATACGGTACTGTTGCAGTAAACTCATGAAATTTATTCACTAACCATTCTTTCCCCTTTCCTGTCTGTCTCCCCCTAGTGATCAGCACAGATATTGCAGTTTCCAAAATCAATTTTATACCGTAATGTATTTCCTTATAAAATAAAATCACATTAACCGAACATTTTTAGCTTAATTGTTAAATTTAATTTACACAAAGTTCATACGAATAGTTGCCTAATGTTTGAGGGTCATGTATTACCAGCATTTTCTTAGCAAAGTCTAGCTTCAGAAGACATATATTAGACAGCTAAGTGAATATAAAGTGACATTTAAAAAATGTCACGAGTTTTGAAGTAATAATAATACCATATACAAAGACCCTCCAGATGGTTCTTTGGTCCTTTTTTCTTCTTTGACGTTATCTAAGTACTTTAATGAATAAACTGTCTTCAAATTCCTCCTTTTTACCTTTTTTTTTTTTTTCTTACCTGACGTCTTGCTTTTTCTCACCTTTTAATCCCTTTGTGTATGTTCAGTTGGCACAAAGGTGACTAGGAAAAGGGGGCAAAAGGGGACTGGAAAGCCAGCTTATGCTCAGATAGTCAAACTAGCCCTGGCTAGATGTGCACCAGCCCAGAGACGGGCATGTGGGTAATTCCCACAAAGGTTTGGTATGTGCTAGCAGGATCTGGTCTTCTCATTTCCCCTTCTGCCTCTAGGTTGAAACCTCCTTCATCTCATTTTCTTCCCTGTTCATTTCCTGCCCCTGTTTTTCACCATTTTCTTTCCTCTTTCTTCCTTCCTAAAATCCTTCCTCCTTCAAATTCTTCTTCCTTCTTCACCTGTAAGAAAACATACACCATGAAAGCAAAAAGAAAAACAATAATAAGAAAAAGGAAACCTGGAAGCACTTACCAATAAATAGATAATAAAATAATTTCTTTACCAGAAATAGCAGCTATGTACAGCAGGGGAAACAGAGAGAGATTGAGAAGTGATGACAATTTTTATCTGTTTTTTGTTAATTATTATTATTATGAAAATGCTCTAATAATGATTGAAGTGATGAATGCCCAACTATGTGATTATACCAAATACCATTGATTGTACACTTTCTTCAGATGGTTTGTATGCTTTATTAATATGTATCAATAAAATTGATTTGTTAAAAAAAAAATTTCTTTATCTGAATTCCTTAAAGACAGGAGTTGCCTGTGTTACTTCTCACCAGTAGGTGTTTAATATTACTTAGCTTTTATTAAGTAAAGACATTCATATTTAATACAATATAGGATAATATTTAACAGGGGAGAAAAAAAGCCTAACCAGAAAATTTAGGCCCATTATTCACCAAAGATTAACGACTGTCAGAATTGAGTCCCTCCTGGGTTGGTTCAGAAAAAGAGGGATAATAATACTTGCCTATTTAACTTGCATGTTGGGTACATTAAAGTGCTTTGTAAATATCAATTAAAGATGCAGGGAATTAAGTGAGGCCAATGTGCTATTAGAGGAAAATTTTTCTTCCCTTTAATCAGGTATCTCTTCCTGGGAAGGGCAAAGAAATGATCTAAGGACTAAGGAATTGGGGCTCAGCCCTGAATGCTGCCGTGACTCAGCCGTTCTGTGTAACCAACCACTTCCTTCCTCACTTTTCTGTAAAATGGGGATAAATGCAAAGAGCTGTTTTGCACATCTTGTTTATTTTCTCCTACTTGAGTATTTAACAAGCCTTACAATTCATAAAACCCCCATAACTCTTGCTTTCTCCCTCCCTGCAGAGTTGCTTGGCCCCATGGAAACATTGGTGACATTAACTTTCATCAATGTTCAAAAAGCCTTCCACAACCATCTATTAGCCTCCGCAGATATTTCCACAGTGAGAGCGTGAAGAAGAAACAGCACCGAGCAACGGGGTAAAAACAACTCCTTGACAAGTGTCTTCAGCTCTCTGAACCTCAGTTCTCTATCTCGGTAAAATGGACGTAAGAAACCGGATTGTTTTAAGGAGTAAAAGAACTAATGTCTGTAGTGAAGCGCCCTGACCGAAGGTAATAAGCGCTCAATAAATGGCAGTTGTCATTATTATCATTAAATGCAAAACAACACCTCAAAGCTGGAGTTAGTAAAACACTTGTCCTGTCTCGCTCCAGAGCTTCCAATTCAACGCTGTTTCCCGGAGCTCTTCTGGACGGGTCTAAGTCCGAGAGCGGCGCCGGGGTCTGGCCCTTTAAGAGCCTGGGCGCGCGCAAGTGGGTGTCTGGAGCACGGGCGCGCGCGGCTGGGCAGACGGCGGGGTGAGTGCGCACGAGTGGGAGCGCGCGTAGGCTGCCGGGGTTGCGGGGCCGGCGAAGCAGGCGCGGGCTGACTGACTGGCTGGCGCCGGGACAGACGGCGGCGGGAAGGCTCGGCTGCGTCCCGCGGGCACCTGCCGCCAGGTAAGTGCGAACCTTCGGGGCCCGGGCAGGTTGAGGGCGATGGGGTGGTGGTGTCGCGGGGCGTCGCGAGCGGGACCGTGGCGAAGTCTGTGAGGAAGAAATGGGGCTCCCGGGGGGCTCGGGCGCCGACGGGCGGGGAGCTCCTTTCCCGACCCCACTCCCTCGCGTCCCAGGACCCCTGCTTGCCCTCCTTGGTCGCGCCCCCTCCTCCACATCGCGTCCCCCGGCTTCTGGGGGCGCCGCCGCCGAGTTTCCCACCGCGGCGTCGCGACTTTCCCACCGTCGGCGGCTCAGCTCCTAACACCCGGTCCCGCCCGGGCCCCCCGACCGCCCTCGGCCGCGCCAGCCTCCCGGGGACAGGGCCCCCCCGTCTTGGTGGGCGGGAGGGGGCCACCTGCTCAGCTCAGGTCGCGCGCCGAAGCCTCAGCAGTGTGGGTGGGTCTCGGCCCCCCGCAGGTAACCGGATTGTGCGGGAATGCGGAGGATCTGCCAGGGAACCCCGCGGGAGGGATTAAAAGCGAGAAGAAAACGTGCCTAATGTGATGCGATTTCGACAAAAGGCAATAAAATAAACTCCCAGTCTTCATCCGAGGCTTTTTTAAAAAGTTTCCCAGTATTGTTTTACAGAGTCTAAATTTAAGCATTGAACTTGTCGTTTGTTGTTGTGTTTTGTTTTTAAACCGCAGGAACTAACCTCAGAAACCTTTTAACTCTTTGTCAGGACCTAAGTTGGTACAGAAGACTTAAAATGAGGAAGGGAAAATGGTTTTTTTGTGTGTCTTTTTTTTTTAAACCCCTACACAGAGCAAAACATTTAATTTGCTGCTGGAGGCTGTAGGAAGAAGGTGCCTCCCCTTCTGGCTTCACTTTTAATGGTATACATTTTTTTAAAAATCCTTAATTCTGGAAAGTACAGAAATACCAAACTAGGTAGACGCGTAAAGGTGAGGGGAATGCTCAAATGGAGAAACCTTTAGTAAGAATACTTTTCTGCTCTATTTTTTTTTTTTAAAGTACACCGTACGTCGTGCCCTAGCATGCACTAAAAAAAGTTTGCCCTCAGAGCTCGACGCCTGAATGTTACAGATTGTTTTTCTAGGTAGAGGAGGTGTTTTCGTTCGTGAAGCCAATGTGGAAATACAAACAAATGCCCTATTTACTTGGGATTGGGTGGGAAGGATGGAAGTTGGCTAAAATCTTCTTTGCCAAATTTGACAGGGTTCCTATGGAATCTTGTGTATTTTCTTGCCCAGACCAGTAATAGCCATTTTAAGTGACTAGCTAGAATCCTTGTTAATTGCACTTCAAATGAGCTTTTTTAATGTTTTGGATGCTGATCATTTAAAAGTAACACATTTTCCACTTTGCTGGATATCAGAATTCTGAAAGTAGTGTGAAAATTTAGGGAAAGCTGGAAAGAGGAGGGAAAAAAGAGAGATGCTTTTAAAAATATTTGAGTATGTTTGCCTCCACAATGGCTTTCTTTGTTGGGGGGTGGAGTAGGAATTTGCCTCTTTTGGTGCAGGCCTGGGGTGTTAGTTCATTCATTCAGGGATATTTGTAGACTGACCTGAGCTGTGCTGAGCACTGAGCTAGTCATTGGGCATACAAACATATCTAGATAACAGTCACATGGCCCAAACTGATTAAAACTAGATCAAGTTAACCTTCATCAGAAGCTGAAGACACACCTGGCTTTGGTTCCAAAGTTCTCAGACACCTAAGGAGTCTATCGTTGGCACCCCATGTTGATTCTAAAGATCATCTCAAGTATCTACAAGAGGAAGAGTGTATGTAGCCTTGAAACCTGAAGGGAGAGAGCTGAAAGGCTTCGGTGGAGCAGACCTTAGACTAAGGGATATCCTGGAACAAAAAATTCCAGTGCATCTTATCTGCACTGCTGTGGGACAGCAGCCAATGACATGGCGGCCAATTGGTAGGTGCCAGGAGATCCTAGGAGTATCCCAGAACTTGAGCTCCTTCCTTTGGTGGTGAAGGGCAGCATTTTGTTTGAGTTTCCATTGCCCTGGCTAGTCGTAGTGGTGGTGGCTTCATAGCTGCCTGTCTGCTCTGAGGAGTCTGGACTTGACAACTCAACTTCTGATGCATTAAATCTTTGAAGGGGTCTGCTTGCTACTGTAGCAAAGCTTCTGTTCACACTGACATTACCCTTGGCATCCATGATGTCAATATAGTTGAGTCACCAAAAACAGCCTCTGTCTATGGCAAAGGGTTCTTAACAAGGGGTCTGTGAGCTTGAATTGAAATTCAAAAAAACATTATTCTTGTGGGGAAGTGTTGGTGCGGGTGTGATATACTTATTAAATAGTGCCCAATATATTGTGGACTTAGTAAGGGGTCCGTGGTTTTCACCTCACTGGCAAAGGAGTCCATGGAACAAAAATGGTTAAGAACCCCTGGTCTGTGGAGAGCCACAGAAAAGCTGCACCTGTCGATGATACTTCTATCCCCCTTCTAGACTTTTAGCATTAATCTTGACACCTAAGGGAATTTTAAGAAAGTTGGTGCTATGTTTATCATCTGTGCAGTCAGGATTGGTGGTAAGGTGTGTGTAGGGCAGAGTATTCTGCCTTGTTGGAGAGGTGTACGATAGCTCTTGATAACTGCACATCTTCAGGCTAGATATTTCCAAAGATTCTAGCACTTTGAAAACTCGATTCTCTTTTATTTTAGCTTTATATCACCAAAATCTTGTATTTGAGCAAGTATAGATATTTTTATAAGGCTCGGTTTTAATATTATGTTCCTCCTCCAACCTTTATTTTTTCTTCTTTATCTTTCAGACCTCTGCTTCTTTTTGTAGGAGACTTAATTGTCTGATAAGTGCTCTGAAATGTGTTTTTAATATTCTGCTTATCTTAGTTATTGATCCAAAGGCAGATATCAGTCCTCTTATGCCTCTTTTTGGTGTGCACAGATTACATTTTATTTTTAAAATTTAACAGGTTAATGGAGCATGCCATAGGGCAAAAGAGCAGAACTAAATTCGGAGCTTGGGAATTTGGATTCTGCCTAGGGTTACATCATCAAATAACTGAGTGACCCAAGGGTTCATCACTCTCCCTTTCTGGAATTTGGCTTCCTGGTCTGTAAAATTTAGGGTAGGACTAAATGACTTCTTGGGCCCATTTTAGATCTTAAACTGGAGATTCTAAATGAATGATTCACCATAGGTTTCCTTTACAGACCTATTTCTTTGAATATATTTATCTTATTTTGTGGAAATTACTTAAAGAAAATATCTTATGTGGGAAAAAAAAAAACAAGCGTGCCCTTTTATAGTAGGCTATGAACAGGTGAGTTTGATCCATTGCTGCCTTCCAAAATAATGTATTTGGTATTTTCTTTTAAGATTCACATGCAACCGTTTGAGCCACATCCATCCCCCTCAGAGGCTTTGAAAAGTTTTTTTTCCTGAACATTTACGTTCCTACCATGCGAAGCGCAATTGGAGCTATAGAGAGGAACATAAAGGCAAGGATCATAAGAAACTCGTGATCTAGTGAAGGAGATAAGATAAATGTCAACCACAAGTTGATAACACAGGTCCTCTAGACTTCAGGAGGGAAGACAGATACTTTCTTATCAGAAGTGTCAGAACATATATTGGATGGAGAAAGTAACATTTGAGCTGGACCAACATGGGGAGGAAAGTGGAAAAATAGGCTAAAATGATAGGATTGTGGCATTTGGTATCATGCTAAAGAGTTTGGCCTTCCATTGGGGGTCATTAACTATAGAAGGTTTTGCATAGGGTTGTGATAAAATCATGGCTCATGGCCTTGTACACTGAAGGTGATAATTTGAATTGAATGAGATGCTTAGGGCTGAGGAAGGGAGGATAGAAATAAATATGAAGATAAAAAGGATGGTGTGAGCAAGGAATGGCATCCCAAAATGTCAAATATCAAATACAATTCTTGGTTCAAGAAAAATTTTAAAAGCATTATTCTAGAGTGGAGATGTAAGGACCTAGATTCAGTTCTGTCTGATTTGCCAAATCAGCTTATAAGCTTTGTATGTCAACTTGTCATGACTAAACATTGATTGTCTGCCACACAACCTAGATAACCAATGAATGTTTCGACTGAGCTCCCAGTAATGCAGATAGCTTCACTTTATGAATCATGTTTTTAAAATGTGTGAGACGAATATGTTGTGTATTAAATCTTTTTTTTTTTTTCCTGTTGCCTTCCATTATGTTTTTAGAGACATCGGCTGAGGAAAAGTATTTTAGTATCAACATATAATAAAATCACGCTTAAACCAAAATTTCATTTCAAGGAACGCTTCATTTTTTTACAGTGCTAATTATCAATTCAGTTCCAGAAATATTAGGTTAAACCATATAAAATGACAAATATTCAACTGTTTTTGGCCAACACAAATAATACTTCATATGTTTCAATATCATAGCTGTGTGCCAGTTATTAGATCCTTCCCTTTTTAGCCGTTATATAAGAATTTAATGAACTTGAAAATTCATTTTAAAATATGGTGTAAATACTATATTTCTTAGTTAATTCTTATTTCATTGAGTTGTTAGTTCTGTTTTGTTTTCCATGGTGGTGAAGTTTACAAGCCTGACTGCCTCAGCAGCCAACAGGCCTTTGTCATTACTTAACTAAAAATAATTATCAAACTCTAGTGTTGAGCTACTTAAAAGTATT
>JAQZBX010107071.1:0-10691 GCA_029593785.1 Cabassous unicinctus
CCCTTACCTCGACTTCGGCCAAGTCACTGAACCTCACTGAGTCTGTTTCCCCAGCTGTAAGATGGGACTAGTAGTAAGCTCCACAGCAGAAGCTTGTTGTGAGGATTAAATGACAGCGAACACATAAAGCCCATAGAGCAAGGCCTGGCTCTCTGTTCAATGAAGGTCAGCTGAGGGCTCTCCCAGGCTGGGGGAGGCGGGAAGGAGAAGGGAGAGGAAGAGAAAGTGGGGAGGGGAGGAGGGAAAGCATCTGTTCTGGACACCCTTTCCCTGCCTTCTGAACAGCCCCCTTTTCTGGAGGGGCTAAAGCCCTCCCCAACTCCCCTAAAGTTTCTCACCTTCCTCTGGGACACTTTTAGGGTCCAGACCTGTAGTAGGACCAGCCCTCTTCCCTCCCCCCACCACCAGGTAGATGCCCATGACCACCTGGAGGCTGAGAGTCAAGGTTTGTTCAGCCTCAAGCAGGGACGAAGGTGTGGGGGTACAAGACTGAGTGGTCCCTGTGCTGGGGTCTAGCAGGAAAGCCAGGAGCTCATCAGATAATCTCACAAAGACCCGTGTGATCACAAACACAATCCCTCTGTAAGAAAGGAATTTGGGGATGGGAGAAGCTAAGATCCTTAACTTGTACCTAGAGTTAGGGCAGCCTGCATCAGAATCACCTGCAGGACTGTTCAACACAGACTGCTGGGCCCCACCCCAAAGTTTCTGATTCCTTCGGTTCTGGCTGGGACCTGAGAATCTGCATTTCTAACCAGTTCCCAGAAGCTGCTGATTGCTGCTGGTCCAGGTGTTACCATAAGCACGGCTATTTCCAATAGAAAGGCCCAACTGATCTGGTACCACAAAGGAAAAACACATCTCTCAGTGAGCAGGTGATTTAATGTGAGTACACAAGCAAGGACCTGGGGGAATCTTCCCCAAACCAGTTCAAATTGAGAATGGGAGCTGGGTTTTTTTTTTTGTTGGGTTTTTTTTTCGATTTTTTTTTTTCAATCTGGGGGAATTAGCCCCAGGAATCTGCTTTTTAAGTTCCCCAGGTGATTTTCATTTTCTTTTTATTTTTTATTTTATTTTTTAGGAGGTACCAGGGATTGAACCTGGAACCTCGTACACGCGAAGCAAGAGCTCAACCACTGAGCTACACCCGCTCCCATGGGAGCTAGGGTTTTTATAGGCAAAGGAGAGGGGTAGGGGAGAAGAAAAACAAGTTTAAAAAAAAAAAAAAGTGATGCCAGGGTCTTGTGAGGAGGGTACGTGCAACTTCTCAGTCCTGTGTTGTCTCAAGTAGGTTCAACTTGTCCTTGGTTTCAACGGCTAATAAACCACAGTTTAGAAGGTTTTCATGACTCTTCTCAGCCAACCACTCAAGGATATCAAGCTTTCTGTCTCAGAAAAGTTACAGATTTACACATTCTGTCTGGTTTTGCTTTGAGACGTTACCTTATTCCCGTAAGCAAAACTGAGAAGGTCTGGTTAATATCCTTCAGGGAACTAAGTGCAAAGAGTAAACTTACTAAAATTAGATTAATAGAGAACCAGCTCAATTAGTGTATCAGAGTTTTCAGAGCTGCCTGAGTGAAGAAATTTTTAGTAAGCACATTTTCCAGCTATCACAGGGCCCCCACTTTGAGAACCAGTGGCCTAGAAGCAGTTATCTGAAGAGGTGATGCTTGAACTGAGACCTGGAGCATGAGTGAGAGTTAATCAGGTGGGTGGGGGAGGACATCCCAGGGGGAGGGAACACAAGTGCAAAGGCCCTGGGGCAAAAGTGAACATGGGGTACTGGAGGAAGAGAAGTAAGACCAGGGTGGGGGGACGGGATAGATAGATCTCGATCCTAAGAGCGGTGGGGAATCAGTGAGCGATTCAAGTGGGTGCAGGTGAACTAGGTAATCAGATTTGCTTTTCAGCAAGTTCTCTGGGCTGCTGTGTAAGAAACAGACTCTATAAGGTAAGAATGGTGGGAGGAGATGAATCAGGACAGATGGGGCTGGCAGGGGAAATGGAGGCAAGAAGATGGGTTCAAGAATGAAGACCTAATGGTATTTGCTGATGGACAGGCTCAGGAGAGGTGGGGGGAGAGTGAGTGACTCCAATGTTTGTGGATAACATGGTAACAACTTTCATGGCATCCCGGTTAGCTATTGCTACATAACCAACCACCCCAACCTCAGTGGCTAAAAACAACAAACATTTATTTTGCTCATGAATCAAATCTGCAATTAGGGCAGGGCTCAGCAGGGACAGCTCGTCTTTGCCCAAGGTGATGTCTGTGGGGTTGGCTCAAAGGTGGGGGCAGTTGATGCTGGCTGTCGACTGGGAGCTCAGCTGGGAACAATCAGCTGGGACAGCTCTATCTGGCCTCTCCACCCGTGGCTGCTTGGCTTCCTGATGGCACGGCAGCTGGATTCCAAGAGCAAGTGTCCCAAGAGACAGGAAGCAGGAGCTGCCAGTTTCTTAAGGTCTGGGCCATGCTCTAAGGGGGAGGGGACAAAAACCCTCCTCTCGATGGGAGGAGTGTCAGAGAATTTGGAGAGCACACACATCCACACGTGGACAGAGGAAGCACTGGAGGAGGACCATGCTTGCAGAGAGATCACCAAGCTAGATGGGAAGGAGAAAGAGGAAGAAGGGCCCTTCCCACATGCTGGGCATGGTCTTAGCTGCCTGGGGGTCTGAGCCTAGAGCCATCCTCCCACCATCTTCCACATCTTCCAGCCTGGGGTGGTCCCTGGAGTCTGGGGTTGGGGTGACTAAGGAGGGACCACAAGAGCAAATCTCCTGCCCTTACAGGGGTCCTGGCCCTGGCCTAAGCTCCCCCACCCCCACCCCTGACCTGCCAAGTCTGTCTGTGGGAGACATTTTTCTGGTGAGGTTGAACAAGCAGGGCTAAATCCCAGTCCTGCTGTTCTCATCTGAAAATATCTCGAATCTGCCTATTCCTTTCTCACCCCAAGCAAGCCATGCTATCTCTGGCCTGGGCCACTGCATGCGTCTCTCCTAACACTCTCCTTGCTTCCACGCCTGCCTCCCTCTGGAATATTCTTCCATGTGCCTCAGAGGGAGCCTTTAAAACATTAATCTGAGGAGCAGATGTGGCTCAAGCAGTTGAGCACCTGCCTCCCACATGGAAGGGCCTGGGTTCAGTTCCTGGTGCCTCCTAAAGAAGACAATGAGCAGACATCGAGGGGAAAAAAACAAAAAAACAAAAAACAAAAAAACAAAAAAACAAGCAGACAATGAGAAAAAACAATAAGCAGGCAACAAGCAAGGCAACAAGCAAAAAACAAAAAACCAGCAAGGAGCAGATGTGGCTCAAGCAGTTGAGTGCCCGCCTCCCACATGGGAGGTCCTGGGTTTGGTTCCTGGTGCCTCCTAAAGAAAAAACAAACAGACAATGAGCAAAAACAATGAACAAGACAACGAGCAAACAATGAGGAAAAAAAAAACAGCAGGGAGCAGATGTGGCTCAAGCAGTTGAGCGCCCGCCTCCCACATGGGAGGGCCTGGGTTCAGTTTCCAGTGCCTCCTAAAGAAAAAACAGTCAACGAGCAGACAACAAGAAAAAAACACAAAACAACGAGCAGACAATGAGCACAAACAACAAGCAAAAACAACAAGCAAATAGACAAGGGAGCCATCTGTGGTGGGGAATAATAAAAATAAAAATTAAAAATGTATTAAAAAAAAACATTAATCTGAACACTTAACTCCTCTAACTGAAATCCTCCAAGACACCTGGAATGTGATTCAAAGTCAAATTCCTGCATGAGCCAGCCTCTTAGGGCCCTGAGCACAACAGGCGGGATTCGTTTCTGCCACAGGGCCTTTGCACTTTCACTGGAAGTCTCCTCCTTCAACTCTTTACATGACTGACTTCTCCTTGTCCCTCAGGACTTGGCTGTAATGTCCCCTTCTCTGAAAGGCTCTCCCTAACTACCCTACTTAAAGAAGATTGCTCTTTAAGTAGAGCAATCTTTAACTCATCACCTTGTTTTATTTCTTCCTCAGCACTTAGAACAACTTATGCATTCATTCAATCATTTAGCTCTTCATTCAATGAATACTTAGCTAGCAATTGCTATGTGCCAGGCACTGTTTCCAGCACTGGGAAACACAGCCATAAACAAAGTCGATGGTGCCTCATCTTTGCTTCAGGGGGTCCTTGGCTGAGTCTCCTCTGCTCTGTTGACTCTTGCTGCTTCACGATCTCATCCAGTTGCATGACATTAAATGTCATCTATACGGTGATATTTCTGGCCCCGACCTTTTCCCTGAAATCCAGACGAGCATATCCAACTGCCTGCTCAACACCTGGGTGTCTGTTTGGGATGGAATCATGCCCCCCACCGCTGGCATGTTCAGATCCCAACCCCTGATCCTGTGGGTATGAACCCATTTGGAAATAGGATTGTGAAAATGTTATTAGTTAAGGGGGACCCAAAGTGAATGAGGGTGGGCCTTAATTCAACATGGTTGAAGTCCTTATAAGCAAAGGAAATTGGACACAGAGAGAGAAACCCCCGGGAGCAGCCGGAAGCTGGAAGTCAAGGGGACCAAGAGGAGAAAGGAGATGCCTTTGCCATGTGCATTGCCATGTGACGGAAAAGCCAAGGAACCCCAAAGATTGCCGGCCAGCCAGAAGATGCCGACCCTGGAGGAGGCCAGCCCTCTAGCCTCTGAAACCGTGCACCAATAAATTCCTGTTGTTAATCCAACCCATTATGTGGTATTTGTTCTAGCAGCCAGAAAACTAAAACAATATCTGATGTGCATCTCAGGCTTATCACTTTAAAAGTTGAATTCCTGACCAACCCCCGTCCCAGATCTGCTTGTCCCACAGCTATATCCACCCTGCCAGGTGCTGGACAAAAGCCTTTTTTTTTTTTTTTTTTTTAATTATTTGTTTATTTTAGTAGGTACCGGGGATTGAACCCAGGACCTCGTACATGGGAAGCAGGTGCTCAACCACTGAGCTACATCCATTCCCCAATGAGAGTTGGGTTTTTCATTTGTTTGTTTGTTTGCTTATTTGTTTGTTTTTTAAAGATTTATTTATATATTTACTTTATCCATTTTTAACACACACATACACACACACCGCCAATTTTTGCTGTTTTTGTGTCCATTTGCTGGGCAATTCTCTGTGTCTGTTTCCTGCCCTCTCTTCTCATCCTTCTCCTGTCTTTACCAGGATTTGATCCTGGGAACCTCCAATGTGGGAGAGAGGCATCCTACCACCTGCACCACCCTAGTTCCTGGTTTTTCGGCACATCTCGTCTTGGCTCTCCCTTGTGTTACTCTCCTGTTACGTCATCATCTTGCTGCGTGATTTGGCAGGGCCTGGCACGCCCTCACGCGGGGCCTGGCAGCCTGTGCACTTTCTATATTTTTCTTTTTATTTTACCGGGAGGTCCTGGGGATCAAACCCAGGTCCCTCCATATGGGAGACGGATGCCCGACCATTTGAGCCACATGTACCCCACTGCTTGTTTGTTTTTAGGAGGTACAGGGGATCAAACCCAGGACCTCGTACATGGGAAACAGGCACTCAACCACTTGAGCTACATCTGCTCCCCTGGGTCGAAAATCTTGGAATGACCCTGGGCTCCTCTCTTCCCAACCCATCAACACATTCTGGCTTCACCTTTACCTTCAAAATAGACCCAGGATCTGAGCACTTTTCCTCCATCTCCGATGCCACCACCCTAACCCAAGCCACTAACATCTCGTGCCTGTATTATATGACGGTCTCTGAACTGGTTCCCAGCTTACCTTTGTCCAAGAACAGTTTGCAACCTTCACTACAGCCGTGAAAAGGTCACGTCCCTCCTCTGCTCACAGTACAAGGGCCGATGGAGCCCCACGCCATCCGGCTTCCCCATCACCCCTCTGACCTCCTCTCCTGCTATAGCCCTGCCTCCCTCGCTCTCTTCCAGCCACACTGACTTCTCTCCTTGTGGGTCTTCAAAATATGTCAGGCCCCCTAGGGCTTTTCCTTACCTGTCCCCTCTGGCCGGATTGCTCTCTCCCCAGACACCCACCTCCCTGGCTCCTAAACTCATTCAGGTCTTTCTCAAGTGCCCCCTTCTCAGAGGGCCTTCCTTGCTCCGTGTGTCTGAGCACTCCAACCCTCAGGCCTGCTCCAGCACTCCACGTGCTCCTTCTCTTCTTCACTTTCCTCCTCCCATTTATCACCTCCTGACACACCAGACATTTTTCTTCTTCATTTTGTCACCTGCCTTCCCCTACTAGAATGTGAGGTCCCCACAGCCTCTTTTGTCCACGGCTGTGTTCCCCAGGGCTTGGCCCACAGTAAGTATGCAGAGTCAAGGTAAGGAGGGAGACGTGACCATTGGATTTTTTTTTTTTTTTTTTTTTTTTGAGGTACCAGGGCCGGGGATTGAACCCCGGACCTCGTATGTGGGAAGCCGGCACTCAACCACTGAGCCACATCGGCTCCTCAGAGTTGGTTTTTTCGTTTATTTGCTTGTTGTTTGTTTTTAGGAGACACCAGAAATCGAACCCGGGACCTCCCATGTGGGAAGCAGGCGCTCAACTGCTTGAGCCACATCCGCAATCCGACAATTGGATTTTTAGCAAGGTGGGGAGTCACTGATGACCTTGAGTGGCCAATAATAACCTTGATGAGAACTACCCATCAGCGGCATCTTATTTGGTCCTTAGTTCACTTGTTTCTGGCCTGTTGCATCCTACTAGTACATTCTCATTTTCTCCTCAGTCTCCTCTACCTAGAAAAGTATCTGGCACCCCGTTGGCACTCGGGGAAAACCGATGAAAAAAGAGAGTGCCAGAGACCAGTTATATGATTTCCCGTCTGTAGCAGTTTGATATGGTTTATGAATTCCAAAACTACATATTGGATTATGTTTGTAAACTGGTCTGTCCCTCCAGGCATATTAGAGTATATTGGATTCAGAGGTTTTTGCTTTTACTTGATTAAATAATGATTAAGGCTTAGATTGGGCAACGTCAGTAGGACGTTGAGTCCCCACCCACCAAGGGGGCAGGGACTCACAGAGAAACCACACAGAAAAGGGAGGTTGGAGTTTTTGAGCTGGAGCCCAGGAAGTAAGCACACAGAAGAGCTTGGACATGAGGAAAGAGAAAAGGCCCCAGGAAGAGAAACAAGCTGTTTGCCTGAAAGTCTACAGCTGACCTTGTGGAGAGAACAAGCTGCTGAGCCCGGAGAGAAACAAGCCCTGGGAAGAGAGGAACCCAGGAAGCCTGAACCCTCACAGATGTTGGCAGCCATTTTGCTCCAACACATGGTATAGACTTCGATGAGAGAAGTAATATACACTTTATGGCTTGGTAAATGTAAGCGTCTACCCCAAATAAATACCCTTTATAAAAGCCAACAGATTTCTGGTGTTTTGCATCAGCACCCCTTTGACTGACTAATATACTGTCTCTGGTCGTCAGTTTTGTCATCTGTAAAACAGGAATAAAAGTGCCTGCTTTGAAGGACGGGTCTCAGGACTTAATGACATGATAGCTGTAGTACCTAGTGCACAGTAGGTGTTCCATAAATCTACCTATTTCTCTTCCTGGTCTCCTCCCCGATTCTGCCTACCCTGCAGGAAGCCTGCCCGCCTGCCTGTCTTCCTCCCCAGCCTGAGGTTTCTGGCCAGTAGGAGTATTGATAAATATTTAATCACACTGGCAGGAGTTAGAAAAGCATGTCGGAATTCTTCCAGAAGCCTGGCTGGGCTGTGGGGTGGGGATCCCCATAATCTTTTTTTATTTTTTTTAATAAATATTTTTAATTAAAAAATAAAAGAAACTTTAGATTACATAAATGTTACATTGGAAATATAGGGGAGTCCCATATACCTACCCCCCTCCTTGTCCCACAATTTTCCCCTTAAACATCTTTCATTAGTATGGTACATTTGTTAAAATAATGAACACATCTTGAACCATTGCTACCGATTATGGTCTATAGTTAACCTATGATTGACACTTTGCACTGCACAATTTTATAGTTTTAACAAAGTGTATAATGGCTTATATCTGTCATTGCAATATCATGCATAACAATTCCAATGTCCCCAAAATTCCCCATGTTACAATTATTCTTCCCTCTTCCTCCCCTCAGAAACTTCTGGTGACCACTGTCTTTATATCAATGTTACAATTTCTTCTGTTACTAGAATAATAATAAGTCTCATCTAGGATTTTTTGCCAAGACATTCTTTTTCTAAAAGTTGCGGACAGAGACAGAGCAATGCCTCCAGACTGGTGTGGCCTGGGAAGGCTTCCAAGAAGAGAGGGTTTTGGAAATTGGATGTGGCTCAGGCAACTGAGCTCCCACCTACCACATGGGAGGTCCCTGGTTCAGTTTCCGGTGCTTCCTAAAGAAGACAGTGGGCTGGCGTGACAGGCAGGCACAAGATGATGCAACAAGAGACACAAGAAGCAAAACATAATGCAAGTCACAACTAAGCAGGAAGCAGAGGTTCCCAGTGCTTCCTAAAGAAAATGAGCAAGACAGCGAGCTGACGCCATGGGCAGATGCGGCAAGCTGATGCAACAAGATGATGCAACAAGAGACACAAGAAGAAAAAACATAATGAGAGACCCAAAAAAGCAGGGAACGGAGGTGGCTCAAGTAATTAGGTGCCTCCCTTCCACATCAGAAGTCCCAGGTTCAGTTCCCAGTGCCTCCTAAAGATACAGCACACAGCAAGTGCAAATAACAAAGGTGGGGTGAAATAAATAAGTAAATAAAATAAATTAAAAAAAAAAAAAGGAGAGGGAGTTTTGACTGGATCTTGAAAGCAGAGGGTTCATTTCAAGGTGGAGGAAAATGCTTAATGGCAATAATCTCATTCTGTGCTATTTAATGAAAGTCTGAGGTGTTAACGGTGAAGGCCTGGGTCTCTGTCATTACTTGACTGTGTGTGTACACATAGGCACGTGTGTGCCCTCAGCCTTCCTGTGGATTTCTTTCGGTCATGCTTTTCCATGTGTCTCATTTTGTGTGTATGAGTCTGGCTATGTCTTCTGTGTCTCCACCTGTCTTTCTGTGTCTTGGCATTTTTTCCTCTCCCTGCTGGCTCCCCTTCCTTTCTTCCTTTATTTCTCTATCACACTATCTCCCCTAACATCCGTTTCTCCTCATATCTTTGGTCTATACTGGGTCACATATAAATTCTAAGCGTATCTTTTATTATGCATTACACATAATCAATAGTTTGATGTGCCCTACCCCTCATTTAAAATGCAAAGGAGGGAAGCGGGTGTGGCTCAGTGGATAGAGCCCCCGTTTACCATATGGGAGGCCCGGGTTCGCGTCCCGAGGTCTCCTTGTGAGGGCACGCCGGCCTGAGCGGTGCGGTGGGCTGATGCAGCAACCTCACGGCAGGAAGCGGGTGTGGCGCAATGGATAGAGCACCCGTTTACCATATGAGAGGCCCCGGGTTTGCTTCCAGGCGCCTCCTTGTGAGGGCAGGCTGGCTCCCGCGGCGCCGTGGGCTGATGCGGCAAGACCTCACAGCAAAGGGGGAGATAAGCAGACACAGAGAAGACACGCAGCGAATGGACACAGCAGCACAAGCAGCAAGGGGGGATAAATAAATTAAAATAAATAAATCTTTAAAAATAAATAAATAAATAAAATAAAATGCAAAGGAACAGAATGTTCCACCCCACCACCTAAACCTCTCTTCCATTTTATTGCTCCTTCCCCCGGGTCCTTCATTTAATTAATTTGTCTTTATTTTTATCAAGTTAGACATGTGCATAATTTAAAAAGTAAAATCACATTAAAAGGCTTAATGTGGAAAAAAAAAAAAAATCAACCTCATCTTCCCATATTCTCGTCCCCACTTTTCAGAGGCAAACACTTCCAAGTCTTTTGACTTTCTTCTGTTATGTTCTTTCATGTTTCTAAATAACATGCTTATACACCTAGTTCTTGGTCTTTTTTTTTAATTTTTAGATACAATCTAGGACTTCTTAGAAAATGTGATTTAACTCTTATACCCCATCCCACTCCCACCCATATCTCTTCCCCTTCCCCATCTTCCCAATAGTAATATCATAATTTTTTATCAGATCAGAATTCTGTGTGTATAATAATATTATAGGGAAGCAGATGTAGCTCAAGGCACTGAGCTCCCTCCCGCCTACCACATGGGAGGTCCCTGGTTCGGTTCCCGGTGCCTCCCAAAGAAGACAGCGAGCTGGCACGATGGACAGGCACGGCAAGCCGACACAAAGACAATGCAACAAGAGACACAAGAAGAAAAAACATAACGAGAGACACAACAAAGCAGCACAGAGGTGTCCCAAGTGATCAGGCACCTCCCTCCCACACCAGAGGTCCCGGGCTCAGCTCCCAGTGCCTGCCAAAGCAAGAAGGAAGACGAACAGACACAGAAGTGCAAACAACGAGGGGGTGGGAAGAAATAAACAAACAACAAAATAAATCTTTTAAAATATTATTATTTAAATATTATCTACATATAATTTTATTATATAAATATTTATCCATGTGATAAAATAGGATTACATTTTCTTTCTTGGGGTTTTCTTTCCCTGGAGATCCCCATTATCTTAACACAATGCCCTCTGCTCCAGTTGCTCCAGTTGGGACTTTCTCCAAAACTTTTCCCCACATCTCCCCACCTTTCCCTCCCCCAAGCTTCAATATTTATTCT
>JAQZBX010107072.1:0-10688 GCA_029593785.1 Cabassous unicinctus
AAATGGCTCCAGAATCTAAGAAACTGTTGTAGGATTAGTTCTTCTCAACTTTTATTTATTTATTTTTAGGAGGTACCAGGAATTAAACCCAGAACCTTGTACATGGGAATCAGGGACTCAACCACTAGAGCTACATCAACTCCATCTCTTCTCAATTTTATATCCTACAAGACCCAATTTCATAATTTTTGCTTCCTATTTACACAATATTAGGCTCTTCTTGATTATAAATTTGTGGTTCAAGGATGACAAATATTTCCACCAGGTCACAAAATGTATTTTTTTAATAAATTGATTTCTGTGACTACTTCAAGCCAGTGGACCAGCAGGCAAAAGAAGGATTTAGTGTGCTGGCTCAGATAATTAACCCTGATTGACATAAAAAGTTAGAAGCACAATGGACCAGCAGTAGCATATCTGGAAAACAAGGATTGATAAGGACATCACTTGATACTCCTATGCCCACTGTTATAGGTTGAATTGATTGTGTCCTCCAAAAATACATGCTTAAGTCCTAATCTTTGGTCTCATGAATGCAACTATATTTGAAAATAGGGTCTTTGAAAATGTGACTAGTTAAGACGAAGCCAAAATCAACTGTGGTAGGCCCTTAATACAATATCAATGGTGTCTTTTAAGTAAAGGAAATTTGGACACAGGAACAGAGATTTAACAGGTGAAAAGTCCATGTGAAGAGAGAGGAGGAGATTGGAATGATGCATCTACAAGCCAAGGAATGTCATGGGTTGTCAGCAAGCACCAGAAACTAGGAAGAGGCAGGAAGTATTCTCCCGTACAGGTTTCAGAGAGGGCATGGCCCTACTAACACTTTCACTTTGGTCTTCTAATCTGCAGAACTGTGAGACAATAAATTTTATTTTTTTTTAAGTCACCTGGCTTATGATGCTTTAATATGGCAGTTATAGGAAACTAAGGCAGATTTTGGTACCAGGAAGTCAGGTAGTGCTGCAATAAATGCATAAAAATTTGGAAATGGCTTTGATTTGGGTAGTGGGTAGAGACTGGAAGAACTTTGAAGTGTTTGATAGAAAAGCCTAGATTGTGTTGAAGAGATTGGTTGAAATATGACAAAAATAAGGATATTAAAGTCAGTTCTGGTGAGGGCTCAGGAAGAAGTGAGGAGAGCTGTAGTAAATGCTGCTTTCCTCTTGAAGAGGGTAGAAACTTTTACATCATGAGCAAGATGTTGCTAGAAATGTAATGTTAAAAGTGCTTCTGGTGAGGTCTCAGATGGAAGCAAGAAACATGCTATTGGACACTGGAGGAAGGGAGGTGCTTGTCTTTAAATTTTTATTTTTGTAACGCCAAAGCTTTTTCAAACGTGATTGAGTGTAATTTTTTCTATTAACTGATGCCATTCAAGATTCAATATGCTACTTTTCAGTCCAATAATAAACTCAGAAATAGTACAGAACACTTTAAAGCAACCTTTGTGAAGCCAATAACATTTAAAATTATATAGGTAATAAGAAACAGTTTGTAGGGGGTATTTTAGTTCCTCTGAAGCATTTTTCTTATACTACATCATTTTTAACAAACAGTAAAAAACAACATAATGATATGCTCAAGAGCAGGAAATTATTTAAAGCTTAGTGTTTTGGGAACAAACTTGATTTCTCTTACCTTTTAGGCTAGGGAAAACTACTTAAATTGATATATCACTTTTTTATTAGCCAATAATAGAATCAAGAGTAAGGGAATATTTTAATGATCTCTTAAGGGAGAAAGATTTGATGAATTGCTATAATTGCTTGGATAAATTGTTATATTTGATATAATTTTGTACTTTTATATTGGTTTTATATTACAATTATGAATTTATTAAAATAAATATTCAGTTTTTTTTAATATAGTCTCTTGTTTATTGTGTGAGTCTCCACCCACTGTTTAACACACTATGTCAAGATGAACACTTACATATTCCATAGAAGCCTGCCCTAGGTTGGGCCCTGTCCCATATATCACCCCCCCCACTTCCAACACCCTAATTTCCAAAAGACTGGTAGGTGGGTCAGGGGAAGGAGCAGGTGAACTCTGGGATTTACAGGTCTGTGGTTATAACTACAATGTTTGGAAAATGTTCAGTTTTGGGTCTTGCATTTAGCAGTAGTCCATGGAAAACATTCGATAAAAGTGAATTTCCTCAATGGTAAAGTGAGAATGTTAGATTATGAAATGTCTGATTCTAGATATGAGATGCAGTAGCATTATGAGCTCTAATAGAGTACCATTCAAAACTTGCTTCTGGTCAAAATTTTTAGTATTGATGAATTCCATTTTATTAACCTTTACTTTTAGATTTTGTGCTTGCTGTATCTTATTTAAAGCATCTTTGCCAATGGCACAAACTTTCTCCGATGTTTTCTTGTAGAATTTTCAAATAAGATGAATATTCTAAAGTATTTATTGAACATGCTGATCTAGAGAAAACTTGAAAACAGGAATACTTTGTTTGGTATAGTACTGTATAGATAGAAAAGCTATATTGGAAAGGTTAAAAAGTAAATGAGAAATGAAAATGGATATAGTAAATAGAGAAATATCTTTGAAGAACTTTGGCTACTGCTGTAGTTAAGGATTTCTTTAAAAAAAATAAACACATATTAAATATACGTAAAGTAGTGGAACATCTCTTAAGTCCAGACAAAACAAAATATCATCATCAATAATATTTTCAAGGTTCTCTTTTCAATATTGGTAATAAAACATAAACAAAAATTATCTTGACCCTGTAAATATTTTTATGTAGTGTAATCTCAAATTGTTGTAATATAATCACTAAAGCTTTTTGAATGATTATTAAGACAAATAATTTATTTTGTTTTTGAGTGGATGTCTTATTTTCCTATCTGTTAAGATATATATCTTGTGATGGACTGGCTTTATAACAGGAACTCATTTGGCTCATGGTTTCAGAGGCTAAAAGGCTTGCTTCCTCCTGAGGATCGTGTCTGCAGGTTCTCCAGCAGTCCTTGAAGTTCCTTGGTTTTTCCTCATCACATGGTGATGACCTTTGTTTTCACAGCCAGATTCTGTTGCCCCCATCTTCTGCTCTTCCATGTGGATTTCTCTTTATAAAGACTCCAGGAATAGGATTGAAGCCCAACCTCATTCAGTTAGGCTACAACTTAACTAAAATGAACATCTTCAAAAGGTACTTTTTACAATGAGTTCACACTCACAAGAATGGAGGAATGGATTAGGATAAAGAAATTGTTTTTATTTTTTTCCTCTGAGGTACATAATTAAACCCACCAGAGTGGATTAATAAAAAGAAATTATTTTGAAAGGAAAATGTAATAATTTTAGTATCAAAGACAGAATGAAAAGCCAGAAACAATGGAAGACTGATACACTCTAGAATTAAGAGCCATCCAAAGATGATGGTGAATTCTGAGGAACATGAGTTGACTCAGTTGACAAAAAGGGGGGTAAATAAACAGAGTCAAGGCTTAGCACAGAGTATGGAAGTACAAAGACTGCAATGGAAAGAAACAGTCTAAAGCAACAGAATTGCAGAACCTGACTAATTTGTACTGATAAGATTTCAGGAAATACTTGTAAAAGTGAATCAACATATTCCTGCAACAGTATAGAAATTATGGATGGACAGAGGAGAATTCATTGACATAAGGGCTCTCATCCATTCAGGATGAAATATTTTGGCAAGAATATCTGATTCTTGACCTAACAATTGGTTGGTATGGCTACTTAAAGCCTATACTCATAGATGTACTGTAGTAAATGAATTAGAAATGCCATAACCTCTTTTTGCATAGTAATGAAGAAACAGGGAGAAGATTGATGGATGTAGGAATATGATAATGTATTTATTAAGTGAAAATTATAGCCTCATTATCTGACTATATTTCTGAGGAAGTTGCAGAAGACTATTTATTTAGGCAATAAGGAAAATATTGATGGGGGAACTGATGATTTTTTGAGGTCTGGTTAAGGCTGTACTCTTCAGCTAGTATTTATGGTATATGAAGCCAGGACCCTCTGCTCCCCAATATCAGTGCAGATATTGGAATTCCAGAATAGCAGTGGCAAGGGGGATGTGGTATTGGTAGTGGGCTATAGGAACTGATTGGGCTGCAATTAAGGTGCTTGACCTGAAAGGTTTTACGATGATAGGTTATGGAAAATGGTATCTTGGGCTAAGACAGATGGGCACCTAAGATTTTCAATTTGTATAGGTAGAAAAAATATGGAGCTGGACAGAAAGCTTATAATCACAACAGTAGAACATTGTGTTTCCTCAAAGAGTTTCCAAAATTAAGCTAGTTTATAGGTCCCGAGTCTCTCGATTGAAATGAAAATTGGATACCCTTGAAGCAGGACCTTCCCAAATCATAAGAATTATATACAGCAACTATTTTGCTGATCCTTCCCAAAGGATAACATCAGCAATTTTGATATAAACATATACAAATTTTGGAAATTTCATATGTTATATTGAAGAATGATATTTTAATACACTTATTAGTAGAGTGATTTCATTAATGGTCCCAATTAAAAGCCTTTCTTTAACTATTTTTATCTTTTTAAATCTGCGGTCTTCTCCTTCTCTGCTTATGGGTTCAGTCATTAACTTGTGTGTACAATGTTCTGGTAACAAACTTTATGCAAAAAGAGGCTGATAAAAGTTCTAGTATGTCTCAGCTTCCTGTCTTGCTATTCTCCCTTGCCAGAACCGCAAGCCCATGCTAGCCCACTGGAGGATAGTAGAATATGTGGATCTGAGCCAAGTTTCTCAGCCATCCCCGAGGAAACTCATTAGCTGTCTGCAAGTTCTTGAATTAGGCCAGGCAAGGTTACTAAATCTGGCTCAGAATAGAAAAATCTCCAACCTGGCCTTTAACTCATGTTAAATAATAAAAGGCTGTTTGTTTGTTTTTTAATCACTGAGTTTAAGAGTATTTTATTTCATAATTATTAGCACTGGATAATACAGAAAAATGCCAGTTGTGAATGGAGCATAGCATGGAGGTATCTCTGTACCATGTCCAAGCTGCAATGCAAGCTGTGCTAACTGGGATGTATGATGTAGTTAATCCAAGTGTGCTGGCATATTACATGATGGGTAAAGATGTTGTGCAGGTTATTTGTGAAGCTCCAGTGGGTAAGTTTCAGCACAGACACCTAAGGTTGCAGAACAAGGCTATGTCATCTAATGCAGAAAATTACCTTCCTTTTGACAAATAGCTTCTGACATGCTACTGAGTTTTAGTAGATACTCAGCATCTCAAAAGGGTCATGTGTCCTTTTGATGATAAATAGATGTTTATGGATACCATGAGTATTAAGTTTTGTCTAATGTAGAGACAATCACTGTGTAAGTGTTACATTAAGGTTCAAAGGCCTAAATTGATTGTATAAACAAGTGTTAACCCAGATTCTCATGATACCTACCTCTGTGGTAACAAATATCCCTCTGCTAATACCTTAAGTTTACAGAGGTGGGGTATGGCCAATTTTTATGACCTTGTTCACAGGCAGTCCTGTGCAATAAGTCAGACACACATTTCAAACTTATTAAATAAAAGCCAATCAAGTGTGACCCTGAAAGAGAGTGTCTAAATCCTTACTGTGAGTAAAGCTTTGAGAAAGATACTTCATATCCTCATCGTATACAGCAAAACATCATACAGAGCTAGAAGTATAGATAGATTGAATCCTGGGAAGAGAAAACTAACTTGGTTTAGAAGAACAAGACATCTGGAAGGTAGTAGAGAGTGATCTGGGGAAGAAGTATATGAATGAACTTACAGATATGAACACATAGCATGCCAATCTTGGTATCTAATGTTAATTCTTATCAGATAGAATCTACCACCAAGGAATTTTACAGAAATGACTTGGCCTATGGGTATCAGCCAGACTTACTTATTTATCAGCCAGGCTTACTTATTAAATGCCACCACATTAAAAATGTGTCCATGAAATCATTGGACCAACAAAATAAAATGTACTTTCTCTCACCAATGCTGATCTACCTACTATCACATTTCAGTGCTCAGCTTATCAGCAGGAAAGACAATCTCTGAATCTTCAAAATAGCACCATTCTTCTGGCCAAATGCATACTGGAACATGGATCTCATCAAATAACTTTTACTTTAGAGAGGGAAGTAATTTGTCCTTATGGCAATTATATAAACTCTTGATAAGGATGTGCCTTCTCTGCTTGCACTGCTTTTGCCAAAATAACTATGTAAGGTCTTACAGAAAGCTTTAATTATTGACATTGTATTCCATATAATGTTATTTGGGCAAAAGAAACAGATTTTAACTCAATGCCAGTAAACAATGGGCATGTGACTATGGGAGTAACTGATTTTATCATGTCTCCCATCACACAGAAACAGCTTCCCTAATGTAAACTTTAATCTTACAAATGCTCAGTTAAGTCACCAGCTTAGAGACAATTTCATGTAATTGGGTTGGGACACTGTCTTCCAGGATAGTGTGCTTGGATTGAATCTGTTCCTGATAAATGGTGCTGTGTCTGCCATAGCTAGAATTTAAGGTACTGTGAATCAAGAGTTAGAAGTAGAAGTGAAACATCCCATCATCAAAACCAATGACTTATTGATAAATTTGTACTTCTGATCTCTATATCTTCAGGCTCTGTTAGCTTATTAGTCTGTCCCTAAGAGGAACACTTCTGTAATGGGACAGAGTAGAGGTCTCATTGAACTGCAGACCATGACTTTTACCTGGGCTCTTTGTGTTCCTCTAGCCAGCGGGTCAGAAGGAACAGAAAAGAGTTGTTTTATTGGTTGAGTAATCAACTCCATTATAATGAAAAGTTAGTGTTTCTACCACGTATTGGAGACAGGAATGAATGTAACTAGAATTCAGAGGATTTACTGAGACATATCATAACATTTCTGTGCAAAGTGATAATGATAAATTTTAATTGTCACAATCACCACACAGTATAAGCAGGGCAATGGAGGTCTTAGATTCCATGGTGAAGAGGATCGGGGTTACCCCAGGAAAAACAAGCAAAAACAAAACAAAGCAAAAAACAAAAACCTACCAAAATGTTGCTGAGGATAAGGCAAAGCTAGAATGGCTGGTGGAGGAGAGAAATGGTGATTACCAGTTAGAGCCATGTGACCTGCTGTGTCACAAGTCTGCTATTTTCTGAAGCCTGATGTTTCTGTATTTACTGTACAAAGATATCTCATATGGACAAGTAACAGTGTCTCTAAATTAAGCCATGATTAGCATGCAGTATATCAACTTTTATTTTCTTTGTCTATTTTCTTTTCTTTTGATTTCCGTGCTTTAAAATCCAAGCTTCTCAGAGAATCTCCCAACTTTTCTTGAAGCCATGTTCTTGACCACTCCAATCAAATATAACCATATTTCAAAGCATTGTTTTAACCTTGGTAGTACCAATTTCCAACTTTATTCCTGGGCAAGTTTGTGTAAGACATTTATCAACTCCAGGGTGCATGTTTCTATTCTATAAAGTGGAACATTGCATACCATTTTACAACACTTAAAGATAACTTTGCACTTCTGGTGTATTTATAATTCAGTTTCTGCCTGGGTTCCTGGGAAATCTAAGTCATAGGCAAAGTACAAATGGCTAAGGCTTGTTGGAGACACACAATTTTAGGATATTAAGAGTGAGGAAAAGTAATATATAGAAAGAAATATGTTAAAGGTCATATATGAAAAAACCCACAACTAACATATTCAATGGTGAAAGACTGAAATCTTCCTGTTTAATATCAGGTATAAGACGAGGATGCCTACTGTCATGATTTTTATTTAATATTGTACTGGAAGTTCTAGCTAGAGCAATTAGGCAAGAAAAATAAGATATCCAAACTGGAATGGAAGAATTAAAATTTTTCTTATTGGTATATCACATGATCCTGTATATAGATAATCTCCAAAAATCTACAACAAAAAGACTAGAGCTAATAAACCAACTCAGCAATTTAGGGACTTTGCAGATATGATTAAGTTTATAGGTCCTGAGATGGGAGAGATTATCCTGAATTATCCAGGTAGGGCCAATCCAATTACATGTGTCATTAAAAGAAGAGATCCTTTCCCAGCTGGAGTCAGAGAGCAGTTGTAAAAGAAGCAGCAGAGGAGATTTGGAGTGTGATTGGAGCTCAATCTGCTGTTTCTGACTTCAAAGATGGAAGAAAGATACCATGAGCCAAGTTATGCAGGTGGCCTCTAGAACATGGGAAACAACCCTCAACTGATAACCTGCATGGAAAAGAGGATCTCAGTCCTCTTACCACAAGAAACTGAATTCTGCCAACAACTTGAATGAATGAGGGAATGGATTCTTCCCTAGAGACTACTGAAGGAGTCCTGCCCTGCTATCACCTTGTTTCAATCTTTTGAGACTCTAAGCAGCCAATCCACACTGTATCTAAACTTCAGCCTACAGAACTGTGACATAAATTTGTGTCATTTTAAGTCACTATGTTTTTGGTAATTTGTTGTGGCAGCAATAGAAAATGAATACAATCACTTCAGTCCCTTCTAAGTTTCCTCTGCATTGCAGAGAAGTTAGGATCTTCAGTTTTCCAGGATCTCCTTCCAAATAAGTTGTCATGCTAGAGTTTGAGAATGAGAGATGCTTTTGAACTATTTGGAAAGTAGTAGATTAGTAGAAACCACCATTTTCTGGTGGTGTTTCTATCTGATCTATGGGCATAAAGAAGTGAGGCTCATATCAGCTCCTTTGTATGGATTCAATGAACACCTGCTTTATTATTATAAGCTCAGAAAGTTGAACTTTCTCGAAGATTATTGTTGTTATGGAGCATGGGCTCATTGCCCGATGTGCATAGTAGTCAATACTAAGACATCAAGATTTCAAGGGAAGAAGGTTTATTGTGTGGCAGCCACACAAGGAGACAAAACTTAAAGCTCCAATCTGTCTCCCTGAGTCTAAAGAGCTTAGGGTTTTTTTTCAGATGCTGATGTTACCCTATGGAAATGGTTCATTCTAAGATTGGATGGGAGAACATCGATCCCAGACTGAAGATCAGGCTCCACAAAGGGTGATGTAAGAATATTTTGCTTTGTTTTATTTGAAAAGGTGTAAGTTTACAAAACGAGCTTTTTATGAGAGTCAAGCAAAGGGAGGTGGAGATAGTGAAGTTATTTAAGTTGACATATATTTATTGGCTAAGTTTCATTTATGTTCATAGGGAGTGGGCAAGTGTGGCTAGAGAAGCCCTTGAAAACTGATAAAGGCAAGCTGCAGTAAGCACAAACTGGCTGTAAATGAGGGCTGTAAATGCTAAACAAATGGGCTATAAATGATGGCGAAGCATCTGTATACAACAGTGTTAAAAATCTCCCAGTTAGCATAAAATAAGAATTACAGTAACAAGTAAAAGAAATAAGCTAAAGCAACAACTGCAAATACAAGTAAATCTGCTATAGTCAGTGGTTGCATTGTTAGTTCAGAGTTTCCTGAAGAGTTTTGAAAACTTATTTCAGTGTTTTAGGCTGAGATTTCACTCTCTTTTCCACTTACATTTGGTCTGCAGCTTTCATAGCCCTCTATTAGCTACTACTCCACTCTTTACTCATGATATGAGACAATATTTGTATGAAATCTAATTCTTATAATAAGACATTTTATTCGAGAATACATTTTCTTCTGGGGTTTAACCCAGATCAGCACAAGAGTGAAAGAGAAAACTGATATTTGGGGAAGAGGATATCATCCTGTAGAACTTGTAAAGACCAAAGAGAGGAAGGAAGGTTGCTTTTTTGAGGTACAACATGGAAGTCAGACAGAGAATAATTAAGAGGAATAGGCAGCAAGGTCCAAGAGGCAACATGGGGCCAAATTATTAAGAGCTACTTGGTTCAATTTAGTCCTTTGACTTTTACTTGAATAAAATGGGAAACAATAGAAGGTTTTTAGTATAGACATTTATTTATTTTTTCATTCTTGATTTACCTTTTAATTATGAAGAACTTTAATATGTTTCCAAAATCAAAACTACTTAGAAAAGTATATTAAAAAATGATTGACCTCCATATATGTTTGTACCCTTCTACTTCACTTTTGTCCTAAAAGTAATCATTTTTCATTCATTTTTACTTATCCTCCTAATGCTTATTTTTAATTAAACATAAATGAATATACACATATATATTTAATTTTTCTTGCACAGCATGATGTATACTATTAATTCCTTTCTCCTTTTTTTATTTTTAATATCACTCTCTGATGATCAGTATATATCACGCCAAGAAATTTTCCTCATTCCTTGGAAAGATTCTCCATATCAATGGATATTTATGTGCCAAAATATTGCTTATGTAAATAATATTCCAGTGAATAACCTTGTATGTGTGTTATTTTATATTTGTGTCAATATATCTTTGGGATATTTTTCTAAGAAGTGGGATTATTGGCTGCTGCAATTTTGCTAGATATTGCCAGTCCCTCTAAAGAGTTATATTATTTTTCATTTCTATCAGCATTATAAGAAGTTCCCAATTTCCCTTCAGCTAATCAACTATTTCATTTTATATTCTTTTAAGTCAGAAATGGTATTGCTTGGTGTCTTATATTTAGTTCAAAGAGACTCTCAGATGGATGTTATCTCTCTTCCACTTTTATATATACATTTGATGGTTTTTACAGCTAAACTTTCA
>JAQZBX010107073.1:0-10689 GCA_029593785.1 Cabassous unicinctus
CAGCCTGTATCTTAAAAGCCTACTGCTGTAAACTCAGCCCAGCAAATGCCTTAATGCTTACATATTCAAACAAATGATAAATGAAAGCACTAAGGGACCTTAAAAGAGAAAACAGTCTCAGAATGATTGAGGGCAATATTCTGTTATTAGAAAAGAGAAAGCAATGCAGATTATGGGTGGGGGTGGGGGATTCTGTGGAGCCTTAGAGGAAAGAAAAATTTCCTTTCTTTCTCACTCCAAGAACATCATACTTAAAAGAAAAGCCAGCAGAGCTCTATATAGAACTGTGGGAATGACTCAACAGGCAAACGGAGTGGCAGCCAGTGTGGGCTAAATGCTGCTCTGAGAAGACATGATTGTAACCAACAGTATTCTCACTGGCTCCTTCTGGCAACCAAGTTCTCAAACACTCATAGACCGTTTGAACTGCTCTCTCATTTCCCTCTCTTCTGCCAAAAGAGACCTAGTGAACATTGAGTGGCCACGAAAATTCATCCCAGATTTTCACCTTATTTGCATATCATAACTAGAATATCTTGCTTTTCTTTAATTAAAATCAAATGTCTATAAATATAAAACCAACATGAAACTTAAGAGATTACTTTCAACATCCAGAGGAAGTGCCTCATCTTCATCGTAAGCTCATACGGAGGAGCTGCGTTTTGTCTGCAGTAAGCCACGTAAATCTCCCAGCACTTATCAATGTAGTTCATTGAATAGAGCGTCCGCTGCTGCTCACTGAATAAGGTGCCTAAAAAGATCATGGAAAAATAAAACACTCGAAAAAGGACTACAAGATTTATATTTTGAAACAAATTATGCTAACTATAATCCTGTGTTTGTATTTACCTTTTACGCGGCAGGCATTGGGATGAATGTTCTCAGTCATCAGTTTTGTAAAACACATATAGAGTGATGGGCTTCTATTTCTATGATTAAAAAGTTGTCATAATTATTCCTCCCTCTAGGACGTGGAACTTACTTGCCCACTCCTTGAACGTGGCTGGACTCAGGGAATTGCTTCTAACATACAGAGTATAGAAATGGGGAAAACAGTAAGTTCACAGTAGAGAAATCTGATGGACGGCAGTTTACCAGATGACCATCGACATCATGTGCCCCCTGATACCAAATGGTGAGAAGGGCAGGTCACCTCTGCTGTCCTCTTCCCCAAAACCCAAAACCTCCGTCCGATCAGGAGAAAACATGAGAAAGCCAGTATCGAGAGGCATTTTACAAAATAACTGACCAGTATTCTTTACAAGTGTCAAGGTCATGAAAGACAAAAGAAGTCCAAACAACTATCACAGATTGGAGGAGACTGAGAAGACACGACAGCAAAATGCAATGTGGGATCCTGGATTGGATTCTGGAACAGAAAAGGGACATCAGTGGTGGGAAAACTGGGGAAACCCTAACAAAGTTTGTACTTTTGTCAGTAGAACTGTAACAGTGTTCATTCCTTAGTTTTGACAAGTTTACCATGGTCATGTAAGAGGCTGCTATTAGGTGAAGGGTATACGAGAACTCTCTATCCTAACTGGCAACTCCTCTGTAAATATAAAATTATTTCCAAATAAATTTTTTTTTTTTTTTTGTAAAAGATGCAATATTAATTTTGCCCTGGGAAAGTCAGGATATTCTGGCCTATGAAGGAGTTGGTTGTGGCTATTTCTGAAAATACAAAACAAAACAAAACCTCCAAGAGCTGGTTGTGGTATGCCATGACTCAGATCTGAAGGCTTTTCAAGGTCTCCGATAAGGCATCTGATAGCTCTGCAGTTCACATTTGTGGAAAAGCTCTGTTTCAAGTGTAAGTCAAAGTAATAGTGACTACAGAAGAAAAGAGGACAACATTAAATCTGTGAAGCTGTGAGCGCTGCCCTCACCCTAAGCAGGACCAGGTGCGACAACTCTGGCGGGGGTCCAGAAACAGTACTCACTGGCATTCTTTGTGATGAATGTGGTAAGCCAACTGCAGGAGATAATTCAAAAAGGTTCTCAAGAGTATTGTTGTAAATGGAGAATGAACTTCTTCAACTGGTATGTCATTATTGGCTGAAATAAGGAAATTGGAGGGGATGTCCAGTGTTTTCTGAAACCTATTTTATTTGCTCCTGGTACACAATTCAAAGAACTGGTTAGGATGGAGAACTTTTTTCCCAGGGAACACTCTCGACAGTGTATAAGAATCCACCTAAAAGTAAGTACCATGCAAAAGGTCTCCACCTGGTCAGTTTACAAAACTTCAAAGAAACACTGTCCCAGTGTTTTTTCAAAGTGGTCTGAACCGTGTTGTGACTAATGCTGCTAATTCTAAATGGATTGTTAAGTCTGTTTTCAAACACATAAGTCTGAAGCAAAGACTATTTTTTCCTAATATTTTAACTATCAAGTAGATAAATTGAGGTTTTCTGTGCTGCCTTCCAGAATTCACCTGAAACGAATGGCATCATGACTCTAACAACCTTCAAAGTTTTAAATTTATTGCCTGAAATTTCTAATTTGAAAGCCAAGACCAAGCCCACGCCCACCTAAAAGCCTTTTCCTAGACTATTCCAAGCCCTCCCTAATCTTCTCTGCTTCTTACCTGACAATTTTGTACTTTTTTAGTATATGTCGGGGTAAGCAAACTTTTCCATAAAGAGTCAGATAGTAAATAGTTTAGCATTTGAGGGCCAGCCTCTGTCACGACTCATTAGCAGTGACAGACAATATGTAAATGAGCACGACTATGTTCCAGCATTTCTTTACAGAAGCAGGTGGTGGCTGCATCTGGCCCACAGGCTGTACTTGCAGACCCCTGCTATAGCTGGTCTTTGCTGCCTATTACTTCACGTGATTGTCTCTTCAAGTGTATAGTAACACCTTGAGAATAAGACCATTTGCTAATTTATGGAACACCTCTCTCAATATTTGCCTTCCCCACTCCCTCAATGTTTCTTAACTAGTTTCAGGGTGGCCTTGTGTTACATCATCCTTTAACCTAAAAGATGTGACGGACTGGGAAAACTCACCATTTAATATCCTGTCCATATCAGCAAGTGTTATTTTATGGTGATGAAATTTGCAGTCTTTTAGAAATCGCCAGAACTGAAGCTTTGTCATCAGAAAGGTATTATCCAGAGAGTGATCACATCCTAGGCTGCTATAAAAGCTATAGATTCTTCTTAATTCTGTAATATTTCTTAAGATAGCATATTCTACCTGAAAAGAAGAAAACCACACATAAGTTAATCTTACCTAATGAGAACCAAAGTAAAAGAAACAACACCTATATTCGAAAGTAAATGGGATAACACACATAAAAGAACAACATAGGGCTAGCACAGTGTAAGAGCTCAATAAGAGACAAACTCAAGTCAAGTCAATAAAGTACAATTTCTGATTAATAGTCAAAACATAGGCTGGTATCTGGAGAATGGAATTCCTTTCATACTGCCATGGGACAGCCGCCTATCTGAATGGCAACAATAAAATTCTGTTGTCTACCAATCAATATCCCTCATGAACATAGACGTAAAACCCTTGACAAAATATTAGTAAATTGATGCCAGTAATATATTAATAAAAGACTATAAAAATACATTTAAAAAACAAAGACTAATACAGCAATACCAAGAATAAACACCAAGGTTTATTCTGGCATTGTAAGGCTGGTTCAACATTTGAAAAATCAATCAATGTAATTCACCATAATAATAGATTATAAGTAAAACAAAACCACATGATCATATCCATTGACTGTAAATGCTAGCCAGAGCAATTAGACAAGAAAAAGAAATAAAAGGTATCCAAATTTGAAAAGACAAAGTAAACTATCTCTATTCACAGCTGAAATGCTCCTATATATAGAAAATTCCAAAGAATCCACAAGAAAGTTACTAGAGCTAATAAACGAATTCAGCAAAGTTGTAGAGTACAAGATCAACCCACAAAATTCAGTTGTGTTTCTATACAATGGCAATGAACAATCTGAAAAGGAAAACAAGAAAAAGTTCCATTTACAATAGCATCTAATAGAATAAAATATCTAGAAATAAATTAAAACAAGGATGAGAAGGATTCATATATTGAAAACTACAAAACATTGCTGAAATTAAAGAAGACCTTAATAAGTGGCTAGACATCCCGTGTTCATGGACTGGAAGACTTAACATTAAATAATCAATATTACAGAAAGAAATTTACAGATTCAATGCCATCCCAATCAAAATGCTAGCAGTCTTTTGGGCAGAAATGCTAAACTCACATGCTATACATAGTAAGGTACCCCAAATAGCCAGAACACCTTGAAAAAAGAAGAACAAAATTGGAGGATTCACACTACTTACCAATTTCAAAGCTACAGTAATCAAAACAGTGTGGGGAAGTAGATGTGACTCAAACAATTGGGCTCCCGTTGACCATATAGGAGGTTCAGGGTTCAATTCCTGGGACCTCCTGGTGAAGGCAAACTGGCCCATGTGGAGTGCTGGCCCGTGAGGAGTGCTGCCCCATGCAAGAGAGCTGGCCCAAGCGGAGAGCTGGCACAGCAAGATGATGCAACAAAAAGAGACACAGAGGACAGACAATAAGAGATTCAGCAGACCAGGGAGCTGAGGTGGCACAAGAGATTGAGTGTCTCTCTCCCACTCCAGAAGGTCCCAGGATCGGTTCCCAGTACAGCCTAAAGAGAAGACAAGCAGACACAGAAGAACACACAGCGAATGGACAGAGAGCAGAGAGTGAGCACAAAAACAATGGGGGAGGGGGAATAAATAAATAAATACTAAAAACAAAACAAAACAAAAAAACAGTATGGTACTGGCATAAGAATAGACAAATAAACCATTGGAATAGAATTGAAAGTTGATAAATAAACCCACATATCTATGGCCAATTGATTCTCAATAAGGTGCCGAATTCATTCAATGAGAAAATAAATCTCTTCAACAACTTGTGCAGGCAATACTGGGTATCCACATGCAAAAGACTGAAATTGGATTCATACTTCACACTATATACAGAAATTAACTCAAAATGGGTCGATGACTGAAATATAAGAATTCAATTTATAAAATTCCTATAAGAAAACATAGGGGAACATCTTCAGGACCTTGTATTAGGCAATGGATTCTTGTACATTACATCCAAAAGCAAGAGCAACAAAAGAAAAAGTTGATAAATTGAATTTCATCAAAATTAAAAACTGTGCAACAAAGGGCATCAAGAAAATGAAAAGAGGGGGGCGGATGTGGCTCAAATGGTTGGGCGTCCGTCTGCCATATGGAGGGACCTGGGTTCGCTCCCCGGGAACTCCCGGTAAAATAAAATATATATACAGAAGGCGCATGGGCTGCCGGGCTGTGTGTGCCGGTGAGCCGCCAGGCCCCGGGAGCTGCCAGGCCCTGGGAGCCGCCAGGCTCTGTGTGCCGGTGAGCCGCGGAGCCGCCATGCAGCAAGATGATGACGTAAAAGGAGACAGACAAGACGAGATGCTCCGAAAGCTCTGAAAACCAGGAGCAGAGGTGGCGCAGATGGCAGAACATCTCCCTCCTACATTGGAGGTCTCCAGGATTGAATCCTGGTGAAGGCTGGAGGAGGAGGATGAGAAGAGATGAAACAGACACAGAGAATTGCTCAGTGAATGGACACACACACACAAACAGCAAAATGGGGAAGGGGGGTTTAAAATGGATCAAGTAAATAAATAAATCTTTAAAAAAAAAAAAAAGAAAAGACAATATTTGCAAATATTTGCAAATCATGTATTTGATCAGAGTCTAGTATTCAGAATATAAAAAGAAATATTATAACTCAATAGCACAAAGGCAAACAAACTAATTAAAATATGGGCAAAGAACCTAGACATTTCTCCAAAGAAGATTATAGCAAATTGCACAAAAAAAATGTGCAATTCAACATCATTAAATCACTGCATTAGGGCAATGCAAATCAAAGCCACAATGAAGTGCCACTAATATCACTATAATCAAAAAGTCAGACAATAACAAGTGTTGGTGAGGATGTGAAAAAATTGGAACTCTTGAACATTGCTGGTGGGAATTTAAAATGGTTCAGCCACTGTGGGAAACAGTTTGGCAATTCCTCAAAAAGTTAAACATAGAATTACCACATGATCCAGAATTTCCACTCTTAGGTATATACCTAACTGAAAACAGGTACTCAAATATATGTACATGCACGTTCATAGCAGCACTATTCACAATAGCCAAAAGGTGGAAACAGCACAAAAGTCTATCAACAGAACAAAGGTTTAAAAAATTGTGGTATATCCAAACAATGGCTTTCAGCCATAAAAAGGAATGAAGCGCTGATACATGCTACAATACGGATGAACTTCAAACATAGTATGCTGAACGAAAGGAGCCAGACACTAAAGGTACATATTGTATGATTCCACTGATATGAAATAGGTAACCTACAGAGACAGAACACAGATTGGTGGTTGCCATGGACAGAGAAGAAGGGGGAATGGGAAGCAACTGCTCAATGAGTATGGGGTAATAAAAATACTTTGGAATTATACAGAGGTGGTAGTTGCACAACACTGTGAACATACTAAATGCCAATGAATTGTTCACTTTTAAAATGGCTAATTTTGTATCACTTGAATTTTACCTCAATAAAGTAAAAAAGCGTAGAACTAACATAATGCTTCATGCTAAAAGTCTGAAATAAGCAAAGCTCAAATTTATTTATTTCCTAACCTCCCTTTCTGTCTCAATTTCACCTTTTACTATTTTTCCAGGCTCCCAATGTCCTTATGCTGCCCAAGTTCCCTTCACATGCCAACTCTGCAGCCCACACAGTATCCAGTTCTCAAAGCCATGTAGTCCATGCTTCATCCTTTAAAAGAAAAGTTCAGAGAATTTGAAGAAGAGTATCTGGGGTTCCATGGAGACAGAAAAGTCCCACCTGGGCAGCTCCACCAGGCATCAGTTACTTTCACCATTAATTCCTGATTTTTAAAATTCAATTCAACTGAATGAATATTTAGTTTTTCCTATAAAGCACTGTTCTAGACCAGAACACAGTATCTGTTTTCATGAAGCTTAAAATCTAGTAAAGACCACAAGACATATACACAATTAAGGAAGCACCATTGCTAAAATGGAGACGTGGAGGAAAGCGAGAAGGATTCTCTGAAGGAGGCTTATTGGAGAATGCTGCACTTGAACTGAGCCTTGGAGAATGGGAAAATGAGTAGGGGGAAGCGAATGTGGCTCAAGTGATTGTGCTCCCACCTACCACATGGGAGGTCCCGGGTTTCGTTCCTAGTGCCCCCTGGAGAAGAGAAGCAAGACAGGGAGCTGGCGCGACGGGCAGGCGTGGTGAGCTGACGCAACAAGATGACGCTACAAGGAGACACAAAAGAGGAAAGACAATGAGAGACACAACAAAGTAGGGAGCTGAGGTGGCTCAAGCGATTGAGCACCTCTCTCCCACATGGGAGGTCCCACGTTCAGGTCCTGGTGCCTCCTAAAGAGAAGATGAGCAGACACAGAGAGCACACAGCAAATGGACACAGAGAGCAGACAGTGAACACAAAACAAGGGGGGAATAAATAAATAAAATAACAATTTTTAAAAAAGAAATAACCACTGTTTAAAAAAAATGAGTAGGATTTCATGGAGGGCAGGAACTCCAACTGGAGGCCAGGGCCTGGGAGTGAAACAGCATGGGGTGCCCCAAGAATACCAGCAGGGCTACTTGACCTGCAAGACCTTCGCCTCTCTCGGCCCCAGCTCCCTCATCTGCAAAGTGGGACAACAATAGTCCCTGCCCCATAGGCTGTTGGGAGGATTCAATTAATTACAAGCATTGCCTGGGGCAGAGTTCATGTCACATATGCCCAAGCTAGCCATTAACATCATGCAAGTTCATGGTAAGGACGAGGGAACATGAGAGAGGCAGGTGAGGAAGATGAGCTGATGTCAGACCATAGAAGACCCTGAATACTAGGAACCTGGACTGGACAGGCAAAGGCAGCCATTTGGATGAGATTCAATGTAGCTCAAAGGCACAGAAGATCAGTGCATGCTTGCTGTACTTGTTCAGGCTAAAACTAGAATAACCCAGAATTCCTGCTCAAAAAGGCTCCCAAATTTTAACAAAATAATTCCAACAATGGATAATAAATAAATGCATATAATTATGAGAAAACATCAGATTAACCAATAACATGGGACACTCTACAAAATAATTAACCAGGGCTCTTGTTCACCTATAGCTGCAGAAAGACAGAGAAGCCCCAAGAGGCTCAAGAAAATTAGACTCAGGGAGAGATGCCTGATGGTAGAGAAAGACTGGCAGACTTGCCATCTTGTCTTGCCATGTACTAGCAACTGACCTTTGGTGAGAAAGCATCTCTGAGAATGCCTTGATTTGGACATTTTTGCAGTCTTGGAACTGTAAGCTTTTACCTAGTAAAATTCTCATTATAAAAGCCAACCCATTTCTGGTAATTTTGCATTGGCAGCTTTACCAAACTAAAACACTGGTGAAATTCAAATAAGGTCTGTAGCTTAGTTAATAGTATTCTAACAATGTGAACTTCCTGGGTTGATAACTGTACCATGGTTATGTAAGAGGTTAACATTAGCGGGAGCTGGGTGAAAGATAGATGGAAACTTTCTGTAAATCTAAAATCATCTCAAAGTTAAGAACTAAAAAAAAAAACTATCAAAGATTTGCTAACTAAATTGCAATCACTCCATATTATGGAATATTGCACAGTCATTAAAACATTTAAAGGTATTCCTAAAGAACATGTGTTAATTTGTAATTATAAAGTAGTCAAGATATATTTTAAAAATCCATAATTTTTTAAAGACCCACATGTTTTGACATATAAAGAACTCCAACGTGGAAAAAAAATTAATACAAACAATGTGATCACTCCCTTTTGGGAAATCAATATATATTAATCAGTTAATGTATTTATCTAAAAATTCTATGGAGGGAGAATAGTGATATTGAATTTAACTATCATTAAATATTACATGAAAATAGAGATTATATGAATAGAATGATCCCATTTCTGTATATGTATGCACAGAAAAAAACTGGAAAGAGAGTCACAAGATTTTTTTTCCTGGGAGGAGATTCTTTTTTTATTCTTACCTGTATTTTTTAGATTTTCCATAAGTATCAATTACTAAACCTTTGTAATCAGAGAAAGCAATAAAGGTTCCGATCTTTCAACATGAATCTTGCAGCAAATGGAGTAGATCATATGAAGAAAGCTTGAATTAAATGGTGCCCAAGAGAAAGACAACGGGGCGGGGGGAGGGAAGGGGCAGAAGGGCTGACAGAGTCACCACTTTTGAGGTCCAGAGGACTGGGGGCCGGCTGAGGGCGCCATGAGGAAGAAAATGGGGCAAAAATGCCTCCCGACCGTGAGGTGTCAGTGGTTCTCTTACAGTTAAACAACCCAGCAGAACCTCAGACTACACCTTCAGTGACAGGTTCACAGAAGAAACATACCAAGCTCTGGGCAAGGCAGGGGCCGGGATACTAAGGCATCACGTGGCTGTCGTGCCTGGTTTGCCGGATGCTAATCGCTAATGACTTAGAGGCCTAGCTGCAGGCCGGGTGGCCGCAGCTCGGCCCTCATTCCTCCGGAGTGTGACCGCGGCCTTGACCCCTGCCGGTTGTGAGGGACTCAGAGCCTCGCTCTGGGCTCCTGCTTTCCCAGAAAGCCAGCTCACTCACGGGGTTGCCTTGCAAATTCAACGGGATGACATATGTAAAGCATCTATCAGATACACTGGACACTCAATATACGACAGGAATTACCAAGTGTATTTTCCCAGGACTATGAAGTCTTTGTTAATATTTAAGCCTAAGTTATAAATTTTCAGTAAAAAAGATTTTTTACCTGCTTCTTTTCTTCTGGTTGGTCTTTCTCGGGGTACATGTACAGCAACAAGTTTAGATCCAGTTCGATGCTCGAGCCTAACACAGAATTGCTTTCACTGCCATCAAGCTTTCGGATAATTTCTAGCAAATGAAAGTGGATATATGGGATAATTGTGAAAAGCAATGTCAAATTTTTTCAATGTTATTTCAAAATGCCTTGTCACAAAAGTGTGGTAGACGAGTATTGAAAAACCTTCTAAAAAAGCAGTTTCGCACAGGGAACTTCTGTTTTCTGAACCATCGAGTGTTTTGAGGAGTGGCCACCATGGAAAATATCCCTGAATTGTTTTCGAGTGACAGGAATGCCGCCTACCAGCACTAACAGCAGACTTCCGGTTGTTGCTCCTGAGGGCAGCTTTTGAAAGAAGGTCCAGCTGACTTGTTAATTCAGCATCCAGACCTGGAAGCTCCGCTATGTGGTCATTGCAGAATGGGCCTTCATACACACGCCCATTCTTGAAAGTTAATCGGCCCTGTAGAGAGAGAAAATAACTTTTTGCAATTTAGGAAAAGTTTTCTTTGAAAAACCTTGCTAAACATGCATCAATCTTTCAAGATTTGGAGTTTTTTCTTTGATTACTTTTAAGGTATATACTTAGTCCACATAACATCAGGCTGGAGTCTCACGTCACTGTGAAAATTCTTTCTCTCTCTTTCTCTCTCTCTCCTCCTCCTCCCTTCCCCTCCCCTCCCCGCCTCTCTCTGCATCTGTTCCAGAACTTCTCCCTAACTTAGATAGTGCCTCTATCTAGGTCACAGACT
>JAQZBX010107074.1:0-10688 GCA_029593785.1 Cabassous unicinctus
ACGACGATGGGCAACAGCCATCCCAGGGAATGGAGAGGGCCTGCAGCTGAAGGCAAGATAATCCCATCCACTATATCCATTGAATATAAGCCCTCTCTCACTTGGAGGTGGAGTGGACATCACCTTCCAAGTCCCCTCAGGATGGGGGGAGGAGCTGTGGACTAGAGTGGAATTGGTGGTGTTCTGTTGTAGACATATTTTGATTCAAGCAATGGAAGAAATTGTAACAGTGAGGTGGAGCCGGTGGCCACTGGACATTTTTGGGGCAGGTAGAGGAGGGGAAGTTGAAATACTCTGGCTTTTTTGGGACTTTGGGTGTTGTCCTGAGTGGCGAAGCAGCGACGAATGTAGGCCATTTTCCATCAGAATATACCATGCAGAACTGGGTGGGAGAGAGTGTGGTCTGTGATGTGAACTGTGGTCTATGATTGGTGGCAAGGCCCCAGGATGTGTATATCCATTGCGGTTGTAGTACCACACGGATGGGGAATGGTTGTGTGGGGTGTTTTTGGGTGTGTGGGCGGTGGGGAGCATGGGAATCCCTGTAGTTTCTGTGTAATATTTGGGTAATCTAGGCACCCTTATAAAATATATATATATATATGACAAATAACATTTATGTAAACAAATGCACATATATGCATATGTATTTATATATCATTTTACAAATTAAAAAAAATTAAAAATAAAACAAAAACAAAAAAAAAACAAATGGAAACAAAGATAAATAGGCACAATTCATGTTAACAACAAGGAATCATTTTCTCTAAACCTACACATTGTATCCAAAATGATCTCTTTTTGGATATTACATAAACAGATTTCATACCACTACTAAGTCATTATTTCACTTTCCTTTGTATTAAATTCCTTGTAGGTTTCTCTGTGTACCTATAAGTTAGTTGTGCTGATACCTATACCAATACTTATGCCTGTACCTCTACCGACACCAATACTATCTATCCATACAAGTGACCTACATGTCCACTGTCTCCTTGGAATGGTTTTTGCATCTCAAAGTCTACTTATTGGAAAAGATCCAGTTCACAGTCTTCTCCTTTGTGAAGCATTTCTCCTTCCTTCATTCATACATGATACTGAATAATTTCCTTCCTGGTCAACAGTTCTAACAAAATCTCTTAGGAGAATACAGGGTTGAGTGAACTTTAGGGTGGACTGAGTTGCTACAAACGTGCTTTGTGGGAATCCAGGGTCAGGTCACCACAGAAACTTTCAGTAAATATTTCTTTATTGTTCAGAACAAAGAGCCTAGAATGTCACATCTCCTTGGCAATTAAGTCACATCATGGCCTGACTCCCCGGGATGGCCAAAAGTGCTGTGGGTTGAGGTCCGCAGATCGGAATTCTGCAAGTTCCACTTCACCCTAGAAAAGAGAGAATAATCTATATTGTTTGAGTGTTGCTTTCATCTACCTTGGGGATAGGGTCTGCCACTGAGAATTCCTGCTCTAATGAGCATGTGGCTTGTTAACATTTTCCAGGTTGAAGGCCTGGCAAAGCCTTTTCATTAGACTTAACATTTCCCTCAGTTTGTAGAATGAAACACAATTTTTTTAAAAAGGTGCAGCTATCTAAAGACTAGAGTATGGTCATATAGCATGTATGTGTTTGTGGGTTCCCCAGAGATGAGGTGGGGTAGGCGAGGTTTGACGGATGGTTGCTTAACCCGTGTCTGCTATTCTTCTAACAATTAGTGTAAAAATCAGTCACTTGGGAACCTTGTAATCATCAAATTTAAAGAAAGTTTGTTTCAGAAAAACTTATGTCAGATATCGAGGCCTTCATATTAACAAATTATCCAGAGGATTCTTATCTTTTTTTTTTCTTTTTTTCTTCTTTGTAGAGGATTCTATTGGGGGTGGGGACACAGTGAAAATGCTTCTATGGACATATGTTAATAAAAGAACAAAGAATCTTCAAATTAAATTAAATTGCGCACAGTATTTTGAGGATGATCAATAGCAATGACTTAATGTATTACTAAAGAAAATAAATTAGATTTTTACGTATTGAGTATTTAAGCTTTTAATCACAGATGTATCTATCGAGGTATTACTCTTTTGTTTGCCTTGCCAGCATTTTGCACATCACAAACTAGTGTTTAATCTTCTCTTTCTTCTCTTAAGATGCTTTTATTTTTGCCCTTTCTCTCATATTTAAGTGTGTTTACAGCCTTCCCAATTCTTATCTCCTTTACAAACGAGAAATAATTAAATATATTTTACTATAAAATTTCCAATACTGTGTCTATTTTTAAGTGTCCTGGACATATATATTTTCTATGTTAATATTTGATATTACTAGATATGTTCAAATAAAAGTTAAAGAAAAAGATAAAAAATAGGAATTTCACAAAAATAAATTTTGAGGCAATTAATCAGAAATATAAAATTGTAAGGATTGAATTTATAAACAATTGGATTGATTAAAAATATCAAATAGCTTCTGAGAAAAAGATATTTATAAACTATAAGAAAATGAATATCTTTGTGTATACATGGTGTAAATGCTTGATTTATTGGACATTATCTACTTTGATTGTTTTATTATTGTTCTGGGATTATTCCAAAGCCTAGATCATATGAAGCTGAGGAAGGAATGAGAATTAAGGGTAGAGGGAGAATGGAAGCCATCTGTAGTTAAAAAAAAAAAAAAGGCGTAAATGAAATATAGGATGCTCTTATCTGCAAGAAACTGAGAAATCTGTTTAAAATGGCTTAAACATTAAATAGATTTATTGTGTGACATAGGATGAAATCCAGGGGAATATTGTTTTGGTTTTGGTTGGTTAGATTCAGCTGTTAAACATTGTTATCAAGGGCATGTTTTGTTCCATCTCTGTGTTTTGCCATATAAAACATAATATTTAATCTAAGACGAATTCTGCTCATGGTCATTAGATGACTATCATAGTCACTATTAAATATGATTTCTTTTTCATATCAAATGTCAGAGATCAGCCACCTTCCTTCCAACTTTAGTAACAAAGATGCCCTTTCTGTTTAATTGACTGAAACAAAGAAAGTGATTTGTTCAATAACCGTCATCAGAGAATTGCTATTTCAAATTAATAAGGATCCACATCTTAATTAAACTATCTTTTCAAGAAGTGCATAAGTGATTTAGTTGTGTGGTAGATAAATAAAAAATAAAAGTCTCTTGAAAAAGAGCAAATAGTAAATGAATGCTGATATAAAATCACTATTGTTTACTATACAGGGAATGGAAGAACATGTGAGCTGAAGGTTAATTTAAATAACTAAGAGGAACATATCAAAAAGTTTGGGTACTGTCCTTGAAGAGATTTGTGCACAAACACACACAAAAACACATGAAATTGTTAATTTGATTCAGTGTTTTTGCTCTTTCTGGTTAAGATTAAAAAAAAAATATATGAGCTGCAAAAACTTATTTTACTACAATTTTTAGAAGGCTAGTAAAGAGGTTTCTATTTGAAGCTATACTTCCAATACCAAGGACAGTAAGTACTTAATGAACATTTGTGAATAAATTCATAAGAGATATGGCTGACATTTATTGATAATTAATTATGTAACAGGTTGTAGTTTAAATCCTCAGAAAAATGGTAGATACTATTATTAACCCCATTTTATTGATGACAGAAATGAATTACAGAAAGATGAGGTAATTGGGCCAATTATCCTAGTGGGCATACATCTGAGATACAAAACCAAAGTCATCATACTTGAGAACCTCCTTTATTAGGTGCTGCTGCAATATATTGCCTCCCTAAACTTGAAATTTAACAGGAAATAACTTATATAGACACAGAAGGCCATGAGGAAAAAAAATGATAAGGAAGAGCTAGGACAAGGGCACAATGGCATCCTTGCAGAGTGTTACATAAAAACAGAGTTAAGTCGCTCATCTTCCCCTTAACCATAAGCATGTGCTACTATATGGCTTACTAGTATACTCATAGACATCTATTAGGCAGCTGAGCCATAGCCCATGGTCACCTGTACTCAAACGCCAGGGAATAACATCCTTAGAAGCAATAGCAAAGCTTACATTCGTGGTCAGGAAAAAGCCCTGGAATACAATATTGTTTCTGCAATTTAACTGCTTAGTAACTATGGGCAAGTCTTCCATTTCTCCATTTGGAAGTGGTAATAGTAATGTGTCCTACATCCTAAAGCTGTTGTTGTTTACAGTTCAGGATAATATAATGGGTTTCTGCATTGATCCTAGAAGTGTTCCTGGACAAAATGGTGACATATGTTCATTAAACATTTTTATAGTCACTAGCAGTTTGTGCAGTGTTTAGAGGAAAACCCCTTAGAAGGTCCACACTTGAGGTTTGCATTATCTACTTGCTGTATTAGAGTGCCCAGTATCACTTGGGTTTGAAGGAAATTCTATTGGACATGTTTTACTGCTAAATCCATAAGTTATAGGGGATTGTATGATTTCTACATAAATAGATCAAACATAAAGTCCCAAATTTGCAAAGAAAATGTCTCCTATGAATTCCTGTTGAAGGAAATTTTGGTCAGTAGTGTATGAATAAATAAAGCGAGAGAGTCACAGGGAGGGGGAAAAGAGGTATCTCAAATTTTGATCATAGTATTGTTTGTTTATCCATCTATGTTTTTCCTTTATGCCAGAGAGAATTTAAGGAGTTTAGAGTATATAACAGAATTTGGCACATTCGTGTTACTGGTAAACAAAAATTTGACTCTAAGTTTTTTAGCATCATGCATAAATAGTTCAACCTTCTTTTTTGTAGAACTCTAATATCTAGAACTTATTAAAGAAAAAACCAATCAAGAAAAGTTGAAGTATCCTTAGTTTAAGTTTAGACAATACTAATTATAATGAAAGGATTATACCTTCAAATAATATTACATGTTCAGATAATAATCATTAATGAAACTATAAAATGAGAAAGGACTGTACCAAGAGTCTGGGATATATCCTTTTCTTACATGGATTCCTGGACTTGTCATATATTATTTTATAAATGATGCAAGAATGGAAGAAGGGACCAGAAACTCAAGTAACTAGGGAAACCATTTAGATAACAGAAAGGAGTAAGGTGGGAATAATTGTAAAGGGAAGTGAACTGGAGAGTGGTTTCCAATCTAAAGGCTCATTAGCCAATCAGGCCAATGGAACTTTTGTCAGGTGGCAATGTAGGCCCATAATTCCCAAATATAAAGATTTATTAGAATTCATTTTTTCCATAAGCAGTGTATCAAATATAAACTTTTAGTAATTAATTCCATTTTAATATAATACTTAACCTGGGTGTTAAAAATAGTTTGTTGTCTTGATCCATTAAGCTGCAAATAAAAATTCAGTGCATTAGCAATGTCATATTTCAAGTTTCTAAGCTGTTGGGAATTAAATCAGGAACGCTTATAAGTTAAGTATTTTGTCTCTTTGATGCAACCAGGATACTACATGATTTAGTCACTATAAAAAGATACTGTGTGCACACAAACAACACTGACCACCATGTACATGAAATTATTTTGCTGGGAAGATAAATATGATTGATATCAGTGATTGCCTTGGGAAAGCCTGTTGATATCTTTTTCATGAGGGAGACTTATGAAGAGAAAATTAAGTACAATTAGTGCAACAATAAATATTTGAACAAAATGACTAATTATGCTCAGGAAACTGAGTATGCATCAAAAAAACCTAATCTTTACTCGGATTTAATGCTCATTAAGAATTTTGTCAGAAGGCAAATGTAGAGACGTTTTCAGGTAATATGAATAGCATATGCAGACATGGGTGGATTGCAAAAGAAAAATCAGAGATATTCCACGTGAATATAAGGATGAATTTTCTTATTGGGCAAATAAAACATTTAAGAAGTGATAAGCAAACTAGGAAATCTTTCCATGACAGGACAAGAGGTGTAGATACTCATAAAAACTATGAAATAGCATATATTTACTTGGTGTTTGCTATGATTTTACAGCGTATGTTAAACCCAAGTATGATAATACATGACAACTGATACTCCATGGTGCTTTGAAATAATTTTCAAGGATTTAATCTGCAACTTTGACCATCGTGGTCATTCATTGGAGGATCAGTGTATTTAAAAAGCCAAGGTTTTTTTTTCCCTAGGAGGAAAGGTCACTTTAGAAAAGTTCCACCTTAATATGTATAAATCTTTTGTTTTAATTTCATAAAGGCACTCAGCTAATGTATTTAAAATAACTAAATAACAAAAATTGGAACTTAATCTGCCGATTTCATACTCTTTTTTTCCAAATATGCAGCAACCCACACTCCACTGCTTAGAAAGAATATAAATTCATTTTGATAATAGCACCTCCTGACATGCATGAAGATACTTTAGTTTAAAAAATAATACCCTGCTTCTTTTTCAGTTCACTTTTAAAAAGAGACTGCAGCAGATGTAGAGCAATTATGATTAGGAATGAGAAAATGGGACACAAATAAATGTTAAGTGTGTTTTCACCTGAGTTTTTACTTTTGTATTTCCAAAACTGTGGTCAACAGAGTTTCTGAGGGGACGGAGAAGGAAGAGTAGGTGTAACATGGGGCATTTCTGGACTTGGAATTGTTCTGAATGACGTTGCAATGACGGATACAAGTCATTATACATTTTGTCAAAACCTATAAAATTGTGTGGTGCAAAGTGGAAACTATAATGTGAAATACAGACAATGGTTAAGACAGTGATTCATTATGTGTTCATTAATCATAACAAATATACTACACTAATGAAAGATGTTGTTAATGAAGAAAAGTGGAGAAGGGAGAGGGATGAGGTATATGGGAATCCCCTATATTTTCAATGTTACGTTTATGTAATCTAAAGTTTCTTTAAAAGTTAAAAAAATTTTTTTTTAAATCACTGGAAACAAAATAGGTCTATGGCAAAATAAATGTGTAAAATTCCACATTTTGAAAATGAGATAAAATGGATTTCACTATTGCAGGGATTCCCAGAGCCTTTTATATGTCCATGTGCTTAAAGGTGTGGGCAGGAATATGCAGCATTTAACAAGCTGACTATTATGAGACTCTGCGACATCTCAACTGTTCTCTTTAGTCTAAGAATCCTAAATTCTACAATGACCAGATAGTGGTAGAATCATTTCTAAACAGTTTCAGTATATCATAAAGTCACATATATATTTATATATGTGTATCCATATTATTTTAAATGAAGTTATTAAATGCATAAGATAAATAATGTCAGCAAATGTAAAATATCTTTGGTAAATCTATGATGGACACAAATTTGCTGCATTAGAGCTAAGGTTTTCTTTCTGCTAAAGTAACTCTCTGAAAGATCACGAGAAGTTTAATGGAAATTCAGCTGAAGATTACTTCTATTTCTATAAGTAAATGCTTTTAGAACTTGCACTATCAGCATATCACAGACTAATGTTAAATGACTGTGAAAGTCATCTTTGTTAGCTTCCTATTTACTATTTACTACACCGAGTGCACCTTGTTTTTTGAAAGATTTCTTCCTTATTTCATATCTTGCAAGCAATAGCAAAGTACTTCTCCCTTAACTCTTACCATTTTCTAACTACTATCTCAATATAGAATGCCAAGTAATACATTTTGAAGTAGTAGAGAGACTGTAGAACAGTTGTGTGTGAAATACCATGAACATTGTGGACTCTTTGTGACAAATATTACTCAGATGAATAAATAATTCCTAGTTATTCATGGCACCAGACAGTCTTTTAAGTAAGGGATCTCCTATGACATTCTCTTATGGCATCTGAAGATTATCGGTAACTAGGAGTCCGTGGAGTTTTCAAAAGTCTAGGATCCTTATTGAAAGATAGATAATTAAAATAAAATTGCACATGAGGTTTCATTGGTTCAATAATATAAAATTTCTTCTCTTGGGATTGAAATGAGCACAGATAACAAAAAAATTAGAGAGAAAACATATATATTCATGCTGATAAATTTGATTCATATGAATATCAATACTCATATAGGTTTATTGTTGATTTTGTAAAGATGCATTATCATTACTTGTAGAATAATAATGATTATTAAGTAGAAAACCATTTTTGATAATGTGGTATAAAAAGGTAAATACTTGGTAAAATTCAAAGATCCAAGGATGTTCTTTATCCTCTTATTCAAAAAAAAAAAAATCAGTAAAAGTACAAAGCTCAACTATACATGGGTCAAGATACCTGAATTACTACTTTTTAAAATGTTCCTTTGTGGATAATTTTTTCCAGTTAAAATGCAAATTTCCTAGGCTGCAGGATAACATTGAATTACTATCAGTTACTAATCCGTGTGCATAGGTTCACCATTCTGCAATCCTATAAGATGGATTAAGTGTGAGACGTGGAAAAATTAAAGTCAAGAAAAAGACCACAGAAAATAGAATTAAGGCTTATTGAAATTTAGTTTGAATACCTGAGTCCAGAAACTACATACATTTGGCCTTAAATCATAGAAAAGTCTGCCAGAAAAGCTGAGAAAATATTGATATTTTAATTATGAAAATTATTAAAAAGGTTTATGACATGATGTAGGTAGAGCCATGCATAACATTGCATGTGCATATACATTTAATAAGAGTGCTTACCTTCCTTGTCTGGACTGCGAAGATGAAATCAAGCACTTTCTCCCTGTCTGGGTCCTCCATTTCAGTGCCTCACAAACATCAAAGCAGGACACATGACCTAATAACTTCTCATGAACCGAAATTCTAGGTCTTTTTCCCACATCGTGGATTTATATTAGCCAATGACATTTCTGTAGAAATTCCTTTGAGGATTTATTTAGAAAATAGACTTTCTACGTGCATTAATTAATTTCCTTTATGAGTACTTTGGCTCCCATCTATTCAATATCAGACATTGACTAAAGAATATCTAAAGTGACTGTCATTTCTAACATTCTGACATGACATTTATGATAATTACCAATCCATCCCACATACACCTATTATTAGTGATAAAAAATAATACCTCTTAGTTAATATTAAATTAGCTCCCAGAAGTTTTCTTCTCAGTAATTTTAAGAGAAATATATAATTTTCTTTAATAGCTCTAACTTTGCTGTGATGAATATGATTCTTCTTTAAATTTGGCTAATTCTCTTTTAATTATTTGATAAAGATTTTAATGGTGACTACCTTGGAAGAGATATTCTAGAAATATTGATAAGTTCATTAATTTAAGCAGTTATTCAAATATGGTTATTTAATGTGTACTTAGTACTTGATTAAATGGTGAAAATATCATTTTTGAAGAAAAGTGATCAGTATAAACACATAATTCCAATAAAATTTGAGTGTTTTTCTAGTGATCAATCTAAATCAGAAATGCATGCCAACTCATTTACACAGTTTAAATATTTAAGGTAACATTGAAAGCTGCTTTTGTTGTTTCCTGACTCCTTCTGATGAAGATCTAAACTTAACTATCAAGAGAAAGTGCAATATGAAAATCAGAATTTTAATTTCTACCTGAGACCGGGATAGATTTTCTGAGACACTTAGTGGTAGAAAAGATGAGTTCATGGGAATGATTTATACCCATGTTGTACTTTTATCCCTAAAGTATTTTTTCAGCACACCATGAAGAAGTAATTACAAAATTACTACAAGTGACAATCCTAAGAAAAATAGTAATTGGCATAGACTCACACTGTCTAGACTCTTGGGATTTGTTCAACAGGATTACATAAATTGTGATCCTGTTGAGTTGATTTCTTCATGTGATCAGGAGTTTATTCTCATGGGTTTTTTACATTTTAGGTCATCATTTATTCCAGTCATATGACAAGAAAAAATAATAACAATATAAAATAATGACATAATTAATGGGCTTTGATGCTTTCTATGGCCCTTTCCTGATCTGAATTTTTTTCCCTCCATGTTTTGCCAAGGAGAAATGAATTTCTTATTATTAGCTTACACCCCTCCAACTTTTTAAAATTATTTAATTTTTATTTTTACCAGAGTATTGAATAAAGTGTGAGATGCACTGAAGTTTCTAGCTACAAATAAGAAAAGGCACACAACGGAGAAAATGATCACTTGTACTTAGAGAAGTCTAGAAAGTTAACAGAGCTGCAAGGGATGACTTTGGAGCCATATTTCCTTTATTAGGTGAGGAAAAGAGGACAAGACATCTGGCATACATGAAGTCAGAATATCTTGGCTGTCAATTGGTGCAATCACGTCTTTTCACTGTGTGGGTTTATGTAAGCTTGGTGGAAGAACTTTCTTTTTGCTCCTGAAATCACACTGTCCTTAAGGCTGGCTGATACTTAAGGCAACATTCTTTTAGTTAATTGGCAATTTTAATCAGATGATGATGATGAAGGCAATGATGATAAAAGCAGTACTAATAATATAAACATTTTTTCACAAAAGTGTAAAATAAATATAAAATAAGAATAAAGAAAATAAATAAATTGTAAATCCCCATACTGACGCAAATACTGTTAACCCTGAACTAAAAAAATAATATGAATATTTTTCTACCATATGGATCTTCTACATAAATTTATTCATGTATAGGATCTGGCACACATTTAGAAAATAATTAACTAATATCTCATTATTAAAGATTTTATGTGTTTGTAATTATTTTGCCATTTTTACTATATGAAAGAAGATGAAAATAGGCATAAGAATGCATACTTTTCAAAACTGTTAT